>JAQIWR010000033.1:0-39601 GCA_034695945.1 Glomeris hexasticha
CAATAATCCAGTAATATCTTGGTAATATTTCTACCCATTCCTCAGATAATCTGAGGAATGGAACCATGGAAATGCAGCCAATGTGAATTTTAACAAAATAAATGGTTAGGCTTAAAATAAAATTTAGGGTGCACTGTAAGGAAGGGGTTGTGTATTAAGTATGTATAGCGGTCGATTGAGCCGTTTTTATTTCTCTCTTTATACTTTGGGTTTTGGCCCTGTTATTTTTCTATGGAAAAGGGTGAAAACCCCTTCGGTAGGAAATTGGGTCGGTGTTGCCGGGTAACGACAGATTGCAATTGCAAGGGCCCCATGGCACGCAATGCAACGCAACACGATCCCATCGATTTTCATTCTGATCGATTCGACAGCACTTTTATTAAACGTTCACCTTGGACCTATGCTGTATAGTAGTGTATGTGTTTGTGCCGTCAGTGTGACGTCATTGCCAGAGGTAAATAATGCCTCTTGGAAAAGATGCTTGGAATTCGTTGCCTCAGGGACCGTTTTCATTATTTTTTGGATTCTTCTCCTATAGTAAAAGAAAAGAAGAAAAAAAGAAAGAATTAAAACAGGGGGATCACGTGACTTGTTTAGCCCTCCCTATGCAGTCTTCAAATTTAAAACAAGGGGTATAGTCTATTACGCAATTTATTTTTATTGAAATTCATCTTGTTGGTGAAGAATAAAATGTGACATCATTTATAGATTGTCCCTTAGGCTGAACATACTGATGGTTCATTTTCTTAATGCAACTAACTTCATTTAGCCTACTTGGAATTTTGTTTTTATTTCTTCCTTTTTTCTCAAACTTTTACATATGTAAGACCCGGTTTAGGAAGTTGGTTTTTGTCATTGACTATATTTGGACACGTGACACATCATGAATGAATAGCTTATAGAAACAAGTTTTCATTGTGTGTTCGTATTTCTAATTTATTATAGAGCTTTCTTCCGCTCACAAATCTTATAACAATAAGGTCATTAAGTTGCTAACGTTTGACCCCGAGTGTAAATTGTGCTTTCATTGTATTCAAATCAGTTTTTCCCCCAATGTTATGTTAATGAAAGTTATGTTGCTGGAATGGAATAAAAAAAATGAATAAAAAACAAACAAACAAAATCCTGACATGGATTTTAGGATTTTATGAGCTATTCATTTGGTCAAAGTACACTCATGTTATATAAATAAATAGACTCAAACAAAGGGATATTAGTTTATCTTGGGCATTGTTGCTTCAATTAGGATTTAGTTATTGCAGCGCCACCTGGTTGTCGAGGAATATTTTTAGAATGGCAAAATCAGTGCTTTAATTTGGTGAATTTTCATAATTAAATACGAGGAAAGTCAGTGAGTTGTGGCAATGAGATTGATTAGAGGTCGGCCATGTTGTGGCGTGTGCCACACTGCAAAAATGATGCGTGTCACGTGACTTCCGGAATAGCATTTTGCCATGGTCATTGTGAAATGTGGACCATTTGCGGCAATGAGGCGGGAAAAGAGCGTCCAGTCACGTGGCCGTCAACTTGATTAGTGTGCCACGTGACCAAACACGCGTTCCAGGCATTGGTTCCAAGATGGCCGCCATTATGGCAACCAATATTAATATGCAATTTATTAGTAAATAGCCCAAGTTACAACTGCGCCAACTGCGAACGGGTCAAGGATCACCCATGCAGGACCTTTCCCCTTTCTCTTGGGGCACTTTGGGGTGACTTTGGGGTTTATACTATGTAACATCCATCACGTGATTAGGCAGAAATATGGTCCACACTATATTTGCTTTTGCAATGAGCTTATGCAAACTTTGTGTGGTAGGGGAAGGGGTAATAATGTATTCTGTAATCAAGAGTTTGAAGCATAATTCTATGTATATATATATGACACAAAGTTGATTACATATAAGTTTCATGTTTGGTATGTTGACAGCATCCTTTCAATGCAATTAAAACCATTCCAGAGTTCACACTGACCTGGAATTTGGAGGAAATTTAATATTATAGTCGACCAAAGTTACAAACTTTTGGAGTAAATAAAATGTAATGAAGTTTTCATATTTTATTAGGTCTATGACACAAATGGAGGTTTTTGTTCAGTTTGTAGGATATACCCTAATTTATTCAGGAGGAACCATGGAGGAACACTGGGAGGTCGGCATCGAAGGTTGGGTTTTAAAAATGGCCTTAGCAGCCCAAGGGCCCATGCCCCTCCCTCCCTCTGAGCTTTTCTTCTCAGCTGTGAAAGAGAATTGTTGGTTTTGTTGGACCTTTGGACCACCTTCTATTCGCAACGGCCGTTTCCTCTGCCAAAAAAAGTACATATATCCATTGGGAACGTTGACACCACGTGACAAAGCTGACAAACAACAGAGTGCCCAATGAAGATGTCGTCACTGAGACCGCCATCTTTGGCTATAGTCCTTTAAGCCGGATTAGAGACGTCAACGTCAGCGCCACCCTCGGGCTTCGTGGGAAATAAAATAGCTGCGATTCTCCCACTAAATTCACTGCTGACATCTCCAGCATGTGTTTCTTTTTTATATTCCATTTGTGGATTTTAACAGAGCCATCTGTTCATTCCCATTGAGCTGTATCGATTGGGTATCGACGCACATTTCAAGTCTCTGATCTCAACTCTTGAAAAATTAATGAACTTTGGTGGAACAATCACATGTTTAGCCATTTATACGAAAAATATACCATATTACTGCAATGTACCGTACTATATCAAAGCCGTTTCGAACGATATACGTACAAAGCAGTAATTAATACAATTAATTGATCTGTGTTGGCCTTTGACCTAGCGTTAGTATATAATTTAATATTGATCAATTGACAAATAAAAGCATGTTTGTTTACAGAATCGATGTATCGAACCGTATCGTGGGTGTGCCCAGTTCAAATGAAGTGCTGCATGGGTCACAGACCTTAAATGAATCACGTGACCCATCCAGAAATGGTCCTATTAACTGCTTTAACATGCTCTTTGGTTAATAAGCTTCCATTTTACACCAACATTCCTCTAAAAATGGCTCCCATTGGTGTCTGGTATTTGTAAAAAGGGGTGGTAACAAGGGGTCAAGTTCATGGACCAGTACGGCACTGAAGAAAGTGAAAAGTTTGCAGTCGTTGATTTACGAGAGTCGAGTGACGTCACAGGTTTGAGGGGAAAAACTTGGAAACAACGCTGACTCGCGTTCCAAGATGGTCGCCGTCACGTGATGGCGGCCCAGAGGAATTCTGGTAGTGTCTTTCGTCTGTGAACCATATGAGGCTAGAAATCTATTTGAGATTTGCTTCGTTTCATCAATGAGCTAGAAGGGTGTTACCCCTTTATACCTCATTGGTTTCATTCATTTTTATTTTATATATGACAAGTGTGGCGGCGGCCATCTTAGAGGGCACTTGGGCGGCCATCTTGGTAGGCACTTGACACTTTATTCTTTAAATTTGAGCCCTCACACCCAAACCCAACCCCCAAACGTTACGCCACCAACTTTTTTATTTACTTATACCATAGTCACTTTTGACAAGACGTGTGCAAGTGGTTGCAGCTGTCGCTGTTGCCGAGGTCTGGACGTTTTAAGGGCCAAGTTTCCGGTCATTATCGCCTATCTATGGCGGTTTACAGCCGGCCACGCCCATTGACCGATGGATTGAAAAATACTTGAGAAAGATAAAATGCAGTCTGGGTCCCCTTCATTGCACCATGAAACCGAAGTGGGGGAATGAATAAGGATTGGGAATAGTGGGAGGAGGGGTTATTACAGTGACGTCATTTGAACTTTTATACATAAACATATTGTGAATATGTATTGTGATTAGATTGACATGGATCTCTATTAGAAATTGAGCAAATTTGGGTGTGTCTGTGTGTTGGTCTTTATGCATACAAAATATGACATGCACTTATGGGTGGGTTTAATTGGTAAAAAGGTGATCGAATTTCTGGGTCGGTGTTGCGTGACTGCGAATAAAGTGCAGACTAGGACCAGAAGACGCCGGAAATGCTTGATGGATGGATGGAAGGACTTCGTGGATGTTGAAGTGATTCGTCGATTATGACCTTTTTATTTTTTTTACCCACCCTATTTTTTTTCCTTTCTTACGTTCACATTCCTCCGTGAGGTGGCGCTTTTTTCACTCGTTTCGTTAAAAAGGAAGAGTGAACGAGTGACGACGAGCTTTCTGTCAACTCGACGTACAATTTATCATTAATAATGTAAAAATGAGACATGTATTGATCACCAGTTGATAATTCTGTTATACTGAATTATTACCTTGCAACTGACGTCTTTCCATATTCATAATTATGACTGCATGACATAAACACGTTTCCATAGTTACGAATAATTGACATTTGTATCCAATGGTGTGGACTTTTTCAAGTCCATATAACATTATTTCTTTTTTTTGTCAACTTGATTGAATTATAAATAACAGTTAAAAGTCAGGATAAACGGGATAAACGTCAAAAAACATGGTAAAGTAAACGACATTTATATAAATTATTGTATTTTGTAAGTTGTTTAATGATAATGTTTGTAATTATGCCTATAATTTAACAATATTGATTTGGGAGGAAATAGAGAAATAAATGAATAGAGTATTAGGAAATCAAATGTTAACTAACAGGAAATTTGTTATTTGTTTGTTAACAGGAATATGTTATTTTTTAAAGTAGGCCTATATATTTTTCAGGCATTTATGTATTATGATGTGATTTTTCAGCATGTACAATGTTAAAATAATCCAGAAATTTAACAAATGTATATTGAATGGGAACAAATTCCAAATTGGAATATTCTGCCGCCAGATGGCGCTCTAGTAAACCACAAATCTGCATTTGATTTCCATTTCGAAGTACGTATATATATATGTGCAGGTATGTCAATAGATGTTGTGTACTTGTATTTTGATGTAAATGAAGACATTTAGTTGGAGGGTAGAGGAAGGGCCCTTGTGCGAGGGGACTGATGCATTATGGGACCGTTAGTCATTGTTGGGGAAAATGGAGGCGAAAAATTGCATGGATGACTCAAAAACGATGCAATCTTTATGATAGTAGAGATGCATACATATTGTATTGGGGAAGGAGATGCTCCCTAAGGGCCTGTGGCCCATGCAGACGGTTATGGACCATTTTGAATCACACTTTAGTAGTTTGTCTTATATGTATGTTATAAATGTTTGTGTTTAGGCTTGTTGGTGGGCGTTTTTGTTGCACAGATGTTGGACGCCATTGTGGGGCTCTGGTCTTTTGGTCGTTATATAGTTGCTGTGCAGGCCATTCACTTCTCTACTTGTCATGAGGCCCATTGAGTGCAATGGCGAATGGCGCCATCTGCCCTCTCAGTCGACTTCCGGTCATGGCATTTTTATTTACAACATACTGTCTTTGCTTTCCTATATATTTTGCAGAACATGTTTGGTGACTAAATCTTGATGACGTCACTGCAGGGCGAGTCCCAAATCACAAAATCAATACAATTTTCCGTTGGGACCTCAATTTTACCTTGAATTGTGTTGTATAATTAAGTATGTCAGAGCAATGTCTGCACTTTTTTTTAAAAAGTTTGTCGTTTGTTTTTGCACTGAAATCTGCAATTTCAATTTTGCAACTGTGTACAACTACTGCATCTGTGCTTGGCAGTTTTTATTTGTTTCGCCCTACATTCTTTCCAGCAGTAGGGTGTAAAAAGAGAGGGGAAAAAAGTGTAATGTTCAGTCCACCCCACTATTGTATCAGTCATGCTTATTCTTTCTTATCAGTTGAGTGTCAAGTGTTTCCATACAAACCGAGTTTCGCTGTGCCCACTCACTCTGCAATTTCATTTGTCATTTCTACATTCTTCCCTTTACTGCACAGTGTCAAGTATCAAGTTTCACTCGTCTGTGGTGCAGAATGGCAGGTTCAGTTCAACCACACTTTGCAATATAATTCTTCAAATGCGTTTTGTACGACAGTATAAAGTTACCAGCCAGATGAATGTATCACTCTCCTAATGCATGAAGCACTTGAACTGAAAAGTGATCAAGTAGCTGACTATAATATATACTGTACTACGTACTTAATAATTTAAATACACGTATCAGTACGCGTATGGTAAAATATAAGAGAATAATTGAGAAAATATTGGGGAAAAGTCGTTGAATTTGTGGAAATCAACAGCGCTTTTCACAGCGCCATCTGCTATTTTGAGAGAAAAACGCTTTTGAGTTACATTTTACTATATAATTTCTTATCTGATAATTTAATCGATTGGATTTGTAGAACACAATAAAGTATTTTAGGGAAGTTTTTGTGATTTTTACTAACTTTAAATACTGTATTTTGAAATGAACAGTTCTTTTTTGATCATTTAATCGATTGAAATAATAGAAAATATAGTATTTTTAAGGACACTTTTGTGATTTTTCTAACTTTAAATACTGTATTTTGAAATCAACAGTACGTTTCACAGCGCCACCTGGTATCGTAAGTAAGAAAAACCACTTTTGAATGCATACGTTACTGTCATTTCTTTTTTTGATCATTTAATTTACAATTTTTCTGGATTTCCAGACTTAGGGTTATTTATTTGTAATTTTCGGCTAGAAACCCATATGTAAAAAACAGACTATGTCAGGAAATTTGCAGTTTTTATGTTAGTGTTCGAAACGTTGTTTGGATTATGGGAGTTAAAAAGTTGTGGTGGGGATTTTGGAAGAGGTCAAGGAGGGTTTTGTGGGTAAGAAATCATTTTTGGAGAGATATATGTAGTGTATAGTTGATATAAGGAGAGTGACTGGGCGGTAAAATAGTCCGGTTGTGCGGGCGGAATGAGCGCACTATTTGTTGTTGGCGGAGGAGGTGGAAGAAGGTGGGCAGGGGGCAGGTTCGTGTGTGGGCCATGGGATGGATGTCTGTGTTGGCAACGAGGGGCGGGGCAGGGCAGGGGCAGTCTGGTGTCAAACTTCAACCAGCACCTCTATGAAGTATGAGCGCCATTGAGCACCTGCAAGAACCTCCTTGGCAAGAACGGTGCACACCGTGCAAAACTCCCAACAACCACCCGATGCCGCATTTCGATAAGAAAACCGCCCAAGGAATGTCGTTAGCAAATATTTCTATACCTTCCTTTCTTCCCTTCTTACTTTTCCTCCCGTTCTTCATTTTTCTCCAGGCAAAAGCCCACTTAGGCCTACTTCGAACCAAAGCGGAGAAACCAACTTTTTCTGGCGTACACCTCGAACAAACGCAAATTTACCCTTGAAATTGTAAAAATATACTGAAAACTTTCTTCCATACAATACATATCATGATGTCTACTGGACTGAAAATCCTGGGATTTTATTTCATCTTTGAAATCCTGGAAATATACTAGAATTATTTCTGGAAAATTAATTATTATTTTGTTAGATATTTTGAAAAACAGTTAATCATCAGTTTGCTTTGTTATACAGTAAAGCCTGTCCATGGTGGAAATTTAGACTTTTTTTTGGGACCATAGACTGCATGCTGAATGTGTGTGTTTTTTTTACTTTTTTAACTTGTCTATGGTGTACATTTTATCCGGTCCCATGAGATTCCACCATAGACAGGTTTTACTGTACTAAAGTCATTTGTTGCTTATTATGTATACATATTAACATTAATAACTAACAGTAACAGTCAAGGTAGTTATTTTGTGTTTTGTTTGTGGGGAAAATGAGTAAATGTCGTTGATAATCCTGGAAATAAACTGTAATATTGAAATTAATGTTCAGTACACACTTATTATGTAATTATTGTAACTGTTTTTGTGAGATTTCATTGGTTTGTGTGCAATCAATTCATAAGCACAATGCTATATAGCAATATTTTGTCAAAAGTGCAAAGATGACGTCACGTCGTAGTCCTTCTCACCAGGCGCATATGCAGTAGTGTTCTCAGATGTGACGTCATCTCGAGAGAGTTTTCTGGTTTGTAATTACAACTGCATCAAACAAATTGGTCATTCATTCATTATTATATTTGTAATCGTGCCCTTGAACGCAAATAGACCCAATTTGCGAATTGTTGAGTCAGTGGTTCATCTGGTGGTCGTGTGGCAATCTTCAAATTGGGTGACGGCGCTCCAGGGAACGGCCATTAATGGCGCATGCTTGATGCCTTCTGCTGGGCAAAAAATGGCCGTTTGTTACGCTACTAAGCGCCATATGGGTTTGACAATAGTGAATACTTATTATATATTTTGCATAGTTTGGTTTTCATTATTTACAAACGATTTGCAAATGCGGCGCCAATTTGGTTAGTTTTGAACCCCTGGCTAGGAATGCAGGCGTGTTTATAGGTCGTTTAGGGGGCATTTGAGGGGTGGTGCTTCCGGTTTGTATGTTGGTATCCGGGTGTTGGTAGCCTCGCATGCAGGCGTTTGTTTATTTACTTATTATCATTTTGAGCAGTTGCTGCTAATGATCAGTATGCGAGCATTGAAGGGATGTTCGTTTGTCTTTTATCAGACTCTCTTTTTGTGCATTTTTTGCGTGTGAAGCAAGGCCACAGTGAGCGTTGTGTTTGCTTGTTTCGGAGTTTAATTAGTATACATTGTGCCGTGACTATGTTGTTTTTTTATTATTGGGTAGGATGAGAGGATGGGTTGGAGTTTATCTTATTTCGTGATAAGCGTTAATTGAAAAGCACACGCAAGAATGCGCTAATTGAGTCGATTAACATATTAACAAGGATATTAAATCAACAAGGTGCATGTCAATTAAATGGCCACGCAGTGCAGATGAAAAATTTCATACATAAATTGCTTTTTGATACGTCTTTTTATTTTCATTTTGCTCTTCCGATGAATAAATGAATCAAGGTCCTTCATTCAAAGTGCAGTAGAACTCGACTTTTTTTGGCAATAAATCATTTGTTTCTCTCTATCTTAGGCAGATAAGGAAAATACTTGATTATCGATTAAATTCAGTTCTGGACAACTCGGAGGAGTTTGTCAAAATTTGGTTTAAAATGTGGAAAACTCCGGGAAATTGGCATAAGTATGCAATTTGAACTTGTAAATTTATGTTTTTTAAATTACAATTATTTAGAATGTTTATTGAAGTAAAAACTATTTTCCATCTGGTTAGTTTATTTACTGTTTCTCTGACCTGCTCTGAAAACTTTTCCTGAACACTCTGAATAACCTGGAAAACTCTACAAAATGATATTCACAATTAGATATGAACCACATCTTCATAATTAAAAATATATTTTTTGCTATTATAAAGCAGTGCATTATAATTGTTGAGCACTGAAAGTTCTGAAGGTTTCTGTTTTTTGCGTATTCTATTTTCTCCATATGTGTTTGCCGCTACTTTATATGGAGATTTGTGAGGAGAATTTAGCCAAGGAGATATAGCGTTCTAATTGCTGGTTCGGTTAATCGGTGTGCAGTTTTTTGGAACTGCCAATACATACCTATGTAAACTAGAAAGCGATGAAGTAGTGAGAAAAAATGGAAGCGGTTCGGCATCAGTCGGCTAGAAGTGTAATTAAGCGACCACTGGCTCGCTTTGATGTTGCCGACAAAACACCCTAACTATGGCAAACCGTACCGGATAAAAGTGCGTTGCAGACGAGAACCGCAAGAGAGCGCTGTACTAGACATCTGTACTGTACGGCTTGCCATATCTTGCCACCCCACACAGCAACCTCACCCCCACCCCTGGGGTCAAGACGTGACTGGACATAACAAGTACCTTCTCCCACTCGTTAAATGTGTTGCCAGGTTGGAACAAAAGCCCCTGTAGGTTTAGCGAAGCGCCGATAACGACGTGCTTTTGCTGCCATCGACGTCTCGTTTCTGCGCATGCGCCGGATTTGAGATGCGCGTGACGTCATCGCGCGCTCATTTGGAAAACCCATTTTTACGATGTCGATAAAGTCGACCAAGAAGCATTTACTACCCTTTCCCTAAAAGTTAATAACGCACAAAGTTTGCCTGCTAGCCGTATGGTGACGAATGACGTCATCGGTTATACTGAGGAATGAAAAAGGGCGGGGCTTGCTCACTCAGCAGTCAGCACTATAGACATTCTTGGATGGTTTTAGCAAGGGTTTTAGATTAGAAGTTGACACGTTCTGTAAACTTCAAAATCCTCTTGTACAGGTGCTTTGATTTTGATGTAAACTGACGTTTCGGAGGGGCGCGTCCGTCACATTGAATACCACCTATTCACAATGTGCTTGTTGCATTTAGGGTGTATATTTTCAAATACACTCAGCAAATAATGGAATGTCTTTCAGAAAAGGTGATGATGGCTGAACATGTGTTTTACAGTCACACAGCAAGGTGATTGTTAGAAAATTAATACGGATATTGCCGTTTAATACGTCGGAGGCACCCCTCCGTTCACTCACTTAAAATTGCAGCAAATTATGACATGTTGTATATGTTGCTTGTAATAATTTGTTATGTGTAAAAGCACAATGTAGTATACTAATTGTAATGAGTTTGGGAGTTTATAGTCCAGATTTGATGTTTTTGGTGTTGGTCCCAATTTAGGTGCTTAATTATTAGGTGGGATCGTGACTCCACTTAAGTGCTACGATTAACGACTTAATGGTGGTTTCATGAAATTCCTCCCTTCACTTGCCACTTTTTCTTGCCATTGCTCCTTGGCCCCTCCTCCTCTTTCATAGAGACTGGTTTTGTAAAACATTTTATAAATTATTTACACGTTTTTCGATTGAGATGTCAAGCGTTACCAGATGCAACAGGTGAAATAAATTGACTGATAATCGCATTTTACAACATATATCTCTTTTATGCTTTTTTTGTATTTATTTATTTTTTGGTCGACCGGAATTTCAATGAAAACCGCTTCATTTTGCATGCTTATAATAGACTTAAATCGTAACTGGAGTCACGTGACTTCTTTATATTCCATACGCCGGAAGCTCCTGCTGGTTTTTCCAGTATCACATTTCCGGTCTTTAAAAAATACATATGTAAAGAAAGAAAATACATGCAACCTTGGATATCGAACATATATTTAAATTTTTATTTGCAAACGCTATTTATAATAATAATTTAAAACAAAAAGACAAAATGGAGTTAAACTTGACCCTAATTTTTTTGAATACAGTACACTATATTTGCTCTTTTTTTAATTTTGCATATGGAAACAATTAAAATGATACTTATCTGCAGTAATAAATTATTAGGCAATTGTTAGATTAAATGGCTAGTGGAATATGTGAATCTATTTTGCTCTAATTGCATATAAAATGACACTGTTCGTTCTATGGCCGCCATTACACCAGTCAGCTCTTTCTAAACAGGTTATAGAGTCATAACTACAGGAAAGGAAATAAAAAATACACTGCAAATCAGGAATATAAGAGGGAATTGAAACGACATTCCAACAACCAGATGGCTTAGGAATGTGTTAGGTTATTCATTGCTTTGAATGTAATCAGGACATTTGCGTGCAGTTTTGTGTGACAAACTTGTTTGTTTGCTGGTAATTCGCATACTTTACAATCGGCTAATATTTTCGTATGGTATTTTTTTTGCTTTGTTACAGGTGAACACTTGCGAATATGTGAACAGGGAAAAACATGTTGCACCGAAGAGATGGAACAGAATTTGGAGGAACAGAGCAAACTTGAATTTGATCGTATTTTGGAAGAAAATATTGACAGTCTGAGAAAGACATTCACAACGAGGACACAAAAGTTTCATGGTAAGAAACGTCTGAAATGTTTCAGTATAATTCCTGTTCATGTATATGTATGATAAGGTTAAAGGGAAACTGACCTGAAACTTAACCTGCTTGAAGTGAAGCCATGAATAAAACATATGTTGAAACACAATTTTTGTGGAAATTAATAATAAAAAATATTAGCACTTGAAGTTCCACTTTGTAAAAAGTTTTTGACGTCATAAAATGGAGCAAATAACTTCTTTTTCTCACTAATTTTCGCAGATTTTGTTTTAACACTTGTTTTATTAATTGTTTTACTATATGAAGGTTAAGTTTCAGGGCACATAACAGTTGAATTTTGAAATTTATAATTTAAAAATGGTGATATTGTAATTATTTATGTTGCTTTAAAAATTCAAAAGTTTTGTTGAATTTTGGTATACAATTAATGGACATGGCATATAAAAACCATATTAGTTTATCAGCACCGTAATATATAATATATAATGGAAGATAGCTTAGACGTTAATTAAATGCGATGAAATTCAGCCAATCAGAGAAATACTTGCCAACTTTGAGAGAATTATCCGGCAGCTAATAATGGCTGGCAAGTGTAAATCTCGATCGTCGTATAAAATGTCATAAAATTTGCTACTTCCAGTTACTTATTCGGCGAAACACTCTCATTTCCAATGGCCCCCACTGGTAATAAAGATGTATAGAAAAATATGGCGTTTCTGCGACGTCATAAAACCATATCCAGTTTCGGTTTTGTACTTGCAACGACTGGTTTTTTTCCCCTACTCCCTGCCTATGACCATAATGTTTAAAATAAGGGGACGGGATGGTGACTTATTAGCATATGAATGTCTCTGGATTTTGTTAGGTTCACGCTGTGTGAGAAAAGTATGAAAATGGCCAAGTTTTCTGGCACAGAAATGAAGTGTGTATGGCACGCCGCCTCTCGCTAAAATTGGAAACGATGAACTCACCAAAAAATGTCAACTTCTCTCTCACTCCCTCTGTTTTTTATTTTTATTTTGACTTGAGATTGTTCAATATGCGTAAAACTAACACCAGCTGCGTTGTTGAAATGACCTAAATGTGAGGAGAATTTGTTTTTTTGACGTTGTACTTCCTTTTTTAAACACAAAAAACGAGAAGAAAAAGCGTTGCAAATTGTAACACAACACCGGAATGCGTGTACAGCTCATTTTTTCCCTAAGTTGTGGCTGGATTTTTTAGAGGGTAAAAGAAGGATTATATGGAGACGTATTTTGGACTGGGATGTTAAATAGCGTCCGGTTTGTAGTTAGGATGATTATAAAATGAAGGGCGTCGTTCGTTCACCTCTACAAATTTAGAGTCGCCATCTTGCCGCCATTTTATCTTAACATTTGAAAAACTTTTGCCTAGAAGTGATTTCCAGATGACATTTTTCTTATTATAGGGTTTAGTGCTGTCACTGAAATCCTGAAATGAAGCATTTGCTCAGATAAAACTAACACTACACTTGTGTTGTGATAATATTAATCTGTAATTGTGGTTTGAAATTATATCTGTCATTGACAATGAACATTAATAAAGTTAAACTATGAATAGGTTTAGTATTGCATCAAAAACTTCTTGAAAATTGGTAAAATATTAGTGTACTAAATGCGGACATTATTTTGAATTCTGTTTAAATGCAGGCTCAATTTTTATATTTGTTACATTTTTAAATACGTTTGATAATTGATTCATGATTTATAAATAGGCTTAGGCACTTAATAAGTTTTTCACTTTTAGGTACATAATTCAAAATGTTTAGGTTGCTGTCATTTAAAACAATCGGTTAAATTTAGCCTTCTGAACTTTAAATTTATAATAGTGGTTAAGTAATAGGCCTAAATATAAATGATGCCATTTATTTATTTATTACGTTATAACCGTTATTGATTAAATACTTTATCGTGTCTAACGGTTTTTCTTATCTTGTTATTATATAGAAGAAATGTTACTTGAGGTCTACAAAGTAAACTTTATATTCGACAAACATAGTTACTTTCAGTGTGACCTGCATAGTTGGCAAAATCCTTATTTGTTATGATTTATAATGCGGAAAAGTGATAGTTAAATAGAATGACAGATGACATTTGTTGCATTTCCTTCTTCAGTATCAGATTCTCAGAAGTAGGCTTATAATAAATCGGAACATGTAACTTGCCAAAGTGTTGGTTGGTGTTTCTAAAAATAGAATGGCCGGTTTGTAAATAAATATAAATTGAAGGATGTTGACCAACAAAAAAGGAAGATAATATGTAAATACATGTGTTCGCATGTGTTACTTGAAGAATTTACAATGAGCAATGTAAGGTCATTTGAAATTCAGGAGGTTGACACTTCCGTAGGCTTAATGGAAAACGTTTAAATTATAATGCTATTTGAATTCTAAACACTTTTTCTTACGGATGGAATTTTTATATCCTGTTCTTACCTACTTAGAAATTTTATGCACATTTTTTGTAAAAAAAAAGTGAAAAGCAGGGTTAGGAGAGGTCATTTAAATATATGTAGTTATGGTTTATATCACTCAGGGAATCCTGGAAAATCTGGAAAACTCGGACAAATTGGTATAAATGTAAAATATATAATATCCCTTCCAAAAAATACTGCAGTTTGTACAGCTGTTTTGCGTATTTTTATGAATGAAAAGTGCAGTTTTATGGAACAAACTTTTATAGTTACATTTAAAATAAAAATTATTTAGAAAATTTGTTTCCATTAAAACTATTTTAACCTGTATGTAATATGTATGATATGGGAATTTTTCCTAAACACTCTGGAAAGCTCAGGGAAAATATTAATTCACTTACTGGGTAAAAAATTGAATAATGGTGCTCTTTAATGAAATAATAATTATGGTAATTGATGAATTGAGATTATGACTTGTTATTTACGTCAATATAGTTCTAAGAAACGTTTTATTTATATATAAATGTATATTACGTAGTATATTTTAAATTGTCCAATTTTGCTCGTTAGGAGAACAAAGGAGAATGCCGTGGTTGTGTATGGAAGCCCAAGGCATGCATAAATTGACTTGAAGTTGTAAAAATCGTGATTTTTGTGCTCTAAGCTATAAATGCGCTCGTAAATTTGTTGACAGCGTTTACGTTTTTGGCGGCTTTTTTTTGTTCTTTGCGGATGTATAACCAAATATTTCTCATATTTCCTTCGCCAATAGGCAATTAAGCATTTTTACTGACTTTTCACGCATGCGTAATTTGGAGGCGTTATGATGTCGCGTGAGTGGACCATATCTTCCATTGTTACGAGTGGCCATTTTTTTCCCACCAATTTTTCTCTCTAAATATAAAAGGAGATATTTATGACGTTGACGCCCATTTGTTCCCCCTTCAACAATGAATTTAAAATAAAAAACTTGTGGGAAAAAGAAATGAAAAATGTTAAAGCCATTAATTTTAACAGCACAAGGCTAATTGATGATTCCCCAGTTGACTTTTAACAGTAATAATTCCTTCTTTACCCTGTAAATTATAAGAAAAATAAATGTGTGCATAGTTGAGGTAAATATTTCCTGGTTTTCGAAAAATATGCCAACACACTGACAACTTATAAATCCTATTTTTATGAACATTTAATTATAGAGTTGCTTTAACAATACAATGTATTTTTATTTCACACAAATGGCAATTTAGCAAATATACATTAAAACTTGAAATTTATTAGAAATACAGATTATATTTTTAATTACTATTTAAACTTGCAATTGTAAATAAAATTTCCATAAACTTGTGCATTAATTCGTCTGCTTTTGGTCACATTTTAGCAAAAATATTGGTCTGTTATTAATGTAAAATGATATTATAACATCTATTTGAAAAGCTGTCTGAAATATTTTAAAATTGTTCTCTTTGCGCGCCATCTGGTGGTCTGTTACTAAACTTTGTTGGATTTAAACCGCGTTTTTCAAACGAAGTACCTACAATCCACCCTTGGTGCAAACGGCAAACAAACGAGGCATTTGTTATTATGGAGGGTGCAAAATTTTCGAGTAGAATAGTAAATGTCAGACGGCTATATTGTTGCTTTTGATGGTCCAAAAGGCTTTGTTGTTGCTTTGCAAAGGGAAAGAGGTAAAATGTAAGTCTTGTTTTTCACGTTGTTCCCTCTTTCTTAGCATTTCCATTTCCCTTTCGAACAATTTTCTCTTTTATATAAAGGAATAAGGATGACTGAAACACGACACTGACATTTGAATGGGGGGATTTTGTAGCCCGTAAAGATGGGAGAAATGGCGACGATGCAACTGTGTCGTCTGCTTGGACGATGACGTCACGATCCAAAATGGCGCCGTTTTATGTTTGCCTCGCTTGATCTGGCTTTTTTCTCTGCTCTCCTGGCGTGCCAACGTGCAATTTGCAAACATGACAGTCAAAATACACGCGTGGTTGCGTTTTACTTTCTCTTTTCAATGCCTCTATCAACAAACTTGGTTGGCATTCAGTCTCTTTCAACCAATCCCTGAAGTGTGACAATTTCTGACAATATATTTTATCTGCTTGACGCGCACAAAGTCTGAAAAATCTTGCATGATGAATTCCTGGCATTCAATTTCGCACGCCATAATTCAACCAAGATTCAACCCAGTATAGCATATTTTATGTGGGGAATGATATTTTGCATTTGCAGGCAAACAAACTGGAAATTTTATTGAGAAGTAAAATTAATCATCCAGAATAAGACTATACTGTATTAATAAAAATGAATAAGTTCTTTATAAATGTTCTTTGCTGGGAAATGAACAACACTATTTCCATCTGGTGGTGATACTTATTAAGAAAAATAAATGGAGGAAATTATAACTAACTCCAATTTTTTTCAAAAAACTTCCTCACAGTCGACATTTTAATATAATCCCTTCCATGAAGTTTAATTTTTAATAGTTAATATTTCAAAGAAATATAATATATAGTGCAAGAAATTTTACTGAATGACAGATAGAATAAAATGTCTGCAATTTTGGAAGTAAATAATACTATGTATAAAATTTAGGAACATGTATCCAATATTAACAAAGAAATATTGTAATAAAATATGAAAATATTGTGCATTTTAAAGCACAATTTAATTTATTGTCCCCGAGTTGGCAGCATACAAATTCGGTGCCTTTCATTAAATTAAATGTTGAGAAGATTTTAATGGTGCCATCCATTATGAATAGTTGGTTGTATGATATTTTTTCAATAAAACTTTTCTCATGGCATCATGAAATGCAGCTTTGATTACAGTATGTTTTTCACTGTGTCATGGTTCTGTTTTTAGCCTATCTTTCAAAACATCGGAAATATGTTCATCTCTTTTCTTTTTCCTGTATGCGTAGTTCGAAAACAAAAAACTACTTTGTGAAAGTCTCATAACATTACTTTCTCAATCAGTATAAAGCAGGATGTTTATTTATCTCAGTAAAGTGTGCATGTATGTTTTGAAATATATTATGCAAAAATGTGACTTGTCAAGCTTGTCAATTATTCATTCAATTTATTTGAGTGAAATAGCACATGTCTGTTTGATGATTAATTTATCTTTTTTGCTTGATCGTATAGATTTCTTCTTGGAACTGCTGAATAACTCCAAGAAAGATTTCCATGAGATGTTCACGAAGACTTATGGAATAATGTATGAGCAGAATGCATACATTTTCAAGGACCTTTTCGACCAACTGGAGAAGTATTACCTTTATGGAAACATCAACCTGGTGGATTCGATGGAAGATTTTTTCACAATATTGTACCAGAAGATGTTCAAAGTATTCAATGCCCAGTACACATTTGACAACAAGTAAGATTGGTGCATTTTGATTTATAGTATCGAGTGAAGTTACTAAATATGCATTATTTGTTTCTTTCCCTGAAGGTACTTATTATGCGTCAGTGAGTACATGGATGAGTTACAACCTTTTGGTGATGTTCCCAGGAAGTTGTCACTTCAGGTGAAAAGGGCATTTGTGGCTTCCAGGGTGTTCATCAGAAGTTTGGCCACAGGAAGGGATGTGATCAAAAATATGATTGCGGTAAGTGACAGCTTCTGTTTAGTCTCATTACTTTGTCAGTTAATTTGCAAGCCAACAGTTTGCTATATAGTAGGTACATAGTTTTGACATTGACACGATGTACGACTTGCATTAATATTCATTAATATGCATAAATTTACATTAATTATGGGATGATTTTCAGATAAATAAATGTGACATACTGTATGGAGCATTTAGGGATTTTACTACAAATTTGCCCACAATATGGTTGAAACATGCTGATTGGATACACCAAATTCACATATGTGATTGAATTTGTTTATTGCTGGGGGTTGGAGACCTTTACCTTCATATACATTGTATATATGAGCAGGATGTTATGTTTTTAATATGTTAGTCCACCAACACATGGGTAATTTTTCCCAATAAATAAGTTGTAGTAGACAGATTTTATTCATTTTGGGGCATTTGTCATTATAGTAGTAATTGTAGATTTCATTCATGAATGTGAATTATAACTAGGCATTGCAAAATATTGTTGTATATATCTGCATTTTTAATTCAGATACATTTCATGCTCATTCTATTCTGTGCTTGAATTTCATTGTTATTTCAATTCATTGTAGGAAAAATATAATTAACCTTTGCATTTTAACTGTAAAACTAGAAGATTTTGGGTTTCATCAAGTTGGGACGGGAACAACTACTGTTGCCCGCTGATTTTTGGGGTGACATTGTTTAAGTTTTGTCTGCTAGGAAACGATAAACCCTGGATGAAATTTCACTGCTAAAAAGCCATAAGTGGACTAAAGGAGGGATAAAGTTGAAGCCCCCTTCATGGTCTTCTTTTTCATCTTCCCCTTGTTCTCTCTGTCACAACACCCACACCACACAGTGCACTGTACACCACACTTGTGGTTTACTTTGGCCAAACCATTTGTTTGTCTAACCGCAATTTTTTGTTGCTACTTTGGGTGACTGACACTGAGCTTTGATGAGAATATATTACAAATGATTTTTGCACAGTCAGGTGAGGAAGAGAGCTATGTATGTGGTTGGAATTGCTTGCATGATCTCTCATGGCTAGAATTTTGAAAGCTTTGTTTGTTACATATGGTTTTAAATTCCATGGCCAACAAGTTTCAAGTGTGGGTGTGTTCCAAAAATGCCAGTGCATGCACTCTCTATACAATTTCTTTTTCTGTTCTTGTTGGCTTTTACTTTTGAGTTTGGTCTACGTTCAGAGCAGTGAACGCACTGACTCCTATATATGTTATTATTTAGTGGATCGCAAATTCTGTTTTCCTAACGTTGTTTTAAAATGTTTGGGAGTTGGAGAAACCTATTTATATACTGTACATTTAAAACATGGAGCAATACATAGAAATGCCTTGTAGAAAGTGTCCTAAGACTGGAATAAATAATGTACCAGTACGTTAAATTGCATATTTAAAAATCAAACATTGCTTTAAAGATTGTCATTTATATGCAAAGTCTGACAAGATAATGATTTCTATATGTATTTTTGAAAACTATGAGTGCATTTATACACAATTTCAATGTTTTAAAGATGATTTACTTTAATTAATACAGTTAAAGTAGCAATACAACAATAATAGCTATTTTGCAACTAGGATTAGTAACTTTTTGTTATTTTTCATGCAAAATGAACACACCAATCACAGTTTTAAATCACAGTAATAAATAGCCTTTTCCCATGTAATATTCTTCAATAACGAGGTGAATTAAATTGCATCCTGTATTCAGGATTTTGATCTCGTAAACTGTAAAATTCCCCTTATATTTTGAATCTTATTGGCACCTTCAAGCATAAAACACAAAGGAATATTGGGTGCGTTTGAAGCAAGTATCCCTCCAAGTTATTGATTATTTAGATGCAAAGATATTGGCATTTGCAACCACATATTGAAAAATGGCCTCTGTTCAAACAAGTGGTGCTGGGCTTCATTTGTGGTGCGTCACTCCTCACCCCCGAAGCCAATTGAATTGTCAATCGGTTTGGAAATCGGTGCTTCCTATATCTACCCATGTCCTTCTTGCCCATGTGTAGAAAGTGATAACCGAGAAATAAAATAACTGCCAATCGATTTTTGTGCCCTGTACATAAGCTGGGGCTGTTTCGTACTACAAAAAGGCTGCGCATTGAGTGTTGGCTGCTGCTGATCCTTCAACTTTGTTGGATTTCCTAGGAATAGAAGAAGAGAGCACTTGACGAATGCCTTCTTCCACCAATAACATCTTTCATTCATTCATTCGTTCGTTCATTCCTATCTTTTTCCCTTCTTTGTGTACCTCTCTATTATATTGCCTTAGAAGTTGAGCTTTCGGCTTGATCGGTGTGCAACACCGAGAACCGGATCGAGAAGATGGCCAAGCAAAGAATGAAGGAAATAGTTGGTGTGATTGAATTGAACGAGTGGCAATCGATTCTGTTTGTTATCTTGCATTGGTATCCTGATTTTGGCTAAGGTTTTTCATCATTATTCGTGCATTCTGCGCATTGCGGAGTGGTTGTGCCGTGCGGACAACATGGCCAATTCGGTTGAAATGTGTTCAGCTTTGTTGGCTAGAGTGACTTGTCAGCTTGCATGTTAAGGAAGCTTGTTATCTGTGTTGTTAATGTGTGTCTTTGTACAATATAATAGGTACCTGCTTCCGCCAACTGCACCAAAGCCCTGATGAAGATGAACTACTGCCCGCAGTGCCTTGGCTTCCTAAACCTAAAGCCTTGCAGCACTTACTGCTTAAATGTGATGAAAGGATGTCTGGCTCCACATGCTGATCTCGACAAAGAGTGGAACAACTACGTAGGTGAGTTGAAAAATTCCAAGCTCTTGCATTAAAAAAAAAAAAAAAAAAGGGATCAGTTTAGAAAAGCAACAATTTCAAACGAAAAAGTAATGGGATTTTTTATACATTCAAAGCGAGCAAATGTTCTGTATGTACATAAGAGGGCGCTGGAACAACTCAGCCTTGGACTTATATGAAGAAATAAAAAAGGGTGATAGGCAATATCATGTTATATTTGGGTCATTGTAGATAAATAAGTTCAAAATAAATACAAAAGTACACTTTATTCCACTCTGCTTATGTAAACAATGCTGGTTATCACTGCATTGCATTGCAGTAACATATTACCCATAAATTTTAAGTGTCATGATTCATTATATTCCTTTTGTGAATCTTGTATTGACAGGTGTTTGTGCAGGTTCATGACCATGGAAGAATTTGCACACCTGATTTTCCAACTGATCCCTTAATCGCATTTTATGCTTTTCAAAAATCCTCCTCTCTTCCCCCCCCCCTCCCCCCCTCTAAAAAAAAATAAAAAAGATCTTTGTTGACTTGCTGGGAGACTTGAATTTTTCCCAGCAAGAGTGTTCCCAGTTGTGTGGTCTATGAAACTTAAAAGGTGTATTGGAATGACACCATACTTTCTGCACTACCTTTTACCCTTTTACCATATACCTAAATTTGGCATATATATTCTCAATGATTAATTTTTAAAGAAATTTAGATTATAGTTAGTGTGAGAAATGTTTTGACAGATATATGTGTAGTGGTTTCATAAACATTGTACATAACTTTTTTTCAAAAGCACAGTAACACCTTTATAATATAATGAGTGAACTTTAGTAAAAATTATGGAGAATGAAGAATGCAAGTGTGTACATACTTAAATATTTAAATACATAAACCAGATTAATTTGATAAGTTTTTATTACTGACATACTTGGAAATTTGCCAACTCATTTGTGAGAAAGGTCTTTGAAAAATGGCTGGAACTCCATTGTGTTCTCTGAATAGCACACTGTGTTAGTGAAATTTATGGCTAATTTGGGTTCGCAGAGATGTGTTTTTGAAGCCTAATTGAATGGAAAATATACATTTTGATTTTTTATTGGCTTGAAATGTTGGTGAAGAACAACGTGCAGTTGACATTTGTGACATGGAGGGAAAATGGCAGTATTTTCTGCTTGATTGTTTAGCACTTGGTTGGTTGGTTGGAACTGTGATATTTCTTTGGCAGTGTCATGTCTGAAATTGGTCTGTCAAGGTCCCATTACGTTTGGAAGCAATTTGGCCCCAATCGGCTTCCTGATTGTCAGCTTCCTTACTTTGCTTTCTGTCCAATCAAATGATCCCTTGCATCAGATGACACTGTATACTGTTGTTATCTCTGAAAGTCCTTTAATCAGAGTTGGGTTTCATAAATTGATTAATATGAGAAATTGTACACATAAATATTATAAATATTATTATAGGAAAATTGGGAAAAATGAGAAATTGCACGTGTTATTCACGTGCAAAACGTGCCTTTTATTTATTTGATTTATATTTACAGGATGTTTGCCTGTTTTTTTTTCTCGCTCTCTTTGCTTGGAAACCGTTGGCAGTGTTTACTCAATGCTCCCAGTCAAGATTTAAACACTACTGAGCAATAGAAAAAATATAAATGTTAATCATATAACCGTTTTTATGTGTGTTGGTTGATTTTTTTGAAAAGAAAAATGACTGGACTTTACGAGGAAGAAAGTGATTTATGTGAGAGTTGGACACTTTGATGGCAACAAAGACAAATAATGGTGGGGCATTCTTGGGAGTAAATTCTAAATATAGGATGTTTGGTACTTGTTCGATGTTATCTATATTCTACAAACAAGTTGATTTTTATTGGGCCCCTTATTTACGATACGATAACGCAATGCGTGTTCTGGCCAACAATCTGTAGATTATTTTCCTTAATTATTTACGTAGCATGTTACCAAACCAAAACCCCTACCCATTTTTTTATATATATTTTTGGCGGGAATCGATGGTTTAGCAATTTGTCAAAACTTGCTTAGAGTACTAGAAGATACAAAAATTGACAGACCATATTTGTATAGTACAGGTCGTATGGGACATAATCAAAATGTATATTGCAGCTGAAATTCCATTATATTAGGTTATTCATGAAAACAGATCAATACATATACATGTATAAAACATTGTTGCCAAGTCCTATAAAGTGAACTTGCTTATGTACAGTTAGTCATTTAAAGGTGAACTGCAACTGTTTTGCAACACAATCTTTGTTGTAATTGGTAAAAAAAAGTTTTTGGCACCTAAAGTTCGACGGAAAAATTTAAAACTTTTTTAATAATTTAGTGCCTTACAAACTCGTGTCAGTTCGCCTTTAAAACAATAATAAACTAGTTTCTTCAGCTTCAAATTCTATTCTACACGGTTTTGTAACACCCCATGATATTCATTTGCTTTCTTTTTTAAACATTTATTAAAAGTGTTTTTACAAATTGAAGTTTGCGTGTTTTGGTGCAAGTGGCGTGCCATATTCACTGTCCCGGATGTAAATTTTGACAGTGTGAGGACATTGAGGACCTACTTTGGGTACCATTGCGAATTTTTATTTAAAAAAACGAATGGGTGGAAAAATTAGAAAAAAATTTGGACATATGCAAATACATGTTGTTCATGCATAGGAAATGTTTCAGAGAAATCGGTTGCAAGAAATTTCCCCTATCAGTTCACCTTTAATGTCCAAATCCGCCGCTAACACCAGTCACACGTAAACCGACATTTATAAGTGAATGGAAGGATATGCTGATGGCTGATACGAGATATAATGAATGAGACGTGACATTCCGATCGAGTTTCTCTGCAGATAAATCTGCAAGGAGATTGTTGGCTTTTGAAAGTGGGTCACGTGACTGGCAATCTGCAGGAATTTCAAGTTTGACGCTGTGGAATGCCAGATGTTGCATCCTATTACATTCCTCTGTCCGATTGTGAGCATGACAAATTACGACCTCCTCAACCTGCTCACTCACCTCATTATTATCACCGTATTCATCCTCCATTTCCCCCCTGAACAACGCAACAGAAAGTAGTTCTTTCCCATTGTAAATCGCATTGTTGCATCGGCTGCTTTTCAAAATGGCGTTTTTCTCACAGTTCCGCCCACAACCGATCGTGATGACCGATTATTTGTATGTTTTTTTTTGTAACTTTCATAATCTTTTTCCACGCACGTCAACTTTCTCCTCACGTAAACGTATTTCAACAAAAAAAAACTGCGCAATTTATTACGAAAAGCTTCACATAGAAAAAGAAAGATGGCCGACTCATACATGCTATTGTGACTTTCTTCATTCTCGTTTCTTATATAATAGCTAGAGTAATAGGTTTTTAATAATGGAATGTGCTCCTGTGAATTCAATATAATTGTGAAATAATTTAGTGCAAATAATTAACAGCTGATCTGTTGCATAATTTGCCTCATTACAGCCGCCATATTGGAAATTTTAGGTGCTTATTCTTATAAGAATAAAATGCTGAATCCAGGTTACATTTATTGATCTGAATATTTAAAAGTATATTTATTGCAGCGAATGAAATGCAGTCAGTTGTATGAATTTCATATTATGCAAATACTGTGTGAATGAGGAATGTAGCTAATTTAAATTTTCACCATAATTATATACCGGTGAATTTATTGATCTCAGCTGCTTAATGAAATGCACGTGTTATTGATCTGAACTTGGTACAGCAAATGTGAATTTGGGCATTTTAAATACATTAATTTATAGCAAAAGTGATTATAGTAGTAACTTGATACTGATATACGTGTGTATACTAGGTGTAACAATGTAAATTACACTATTTGAACTGATATTAGTATAGTTTGTTAAAATCTTGTAAAATGAAGGATTATTTGTATAATTATTGACCTGAACAGTCGAATCCAGGTGGCGCTGCGTTTAGAAAAATGACAATTAATGTGAGTAAAAATTATAGATTCCAATGAAAAACATATTTGGGGCATATCAGTTTCGCATTTTTATGTCGAAATGAATTACTGAAATGCAGCTACACGTGTAGGCAACATCATTTATTATATATTTTACCGCTTTGCCGCCAGATGTCGCCCACTCATATTGTACAGCTACTGTGCAGGGGAATATAATAAGGACCAATTTCTAATACTATTATACAGTTGAACCTGGTTATAAGACCACAATTTTGCGAAAGGAGATTCAGGTCTTATAGAGGGGTGGTCTTATATACTTCTATAAGACCATTATTTGTCTTACAAAGAGCCAATTGGTAAAATCATTTACTATATCATAGTTATTCAAGGAGATTACAAATAATCACGTGTTGATTCTAAAATATATATTTGAACAATATGTATACGCATGTACTATACTAGTACGTGCAACCATATAAGTATTAAGCCAAGTATTCTGAAATTTTATTTTGGCGCCTATTTCTTGTGTTGATATTCAGAGCTGCTTGTTCTATTGCAGAAATATGTAAGTGTAGATCAGATGGCACACTCTTAAGTTCAATCCAACTTCTTAGATTTTGAAGGGCCAAGTGAACATCAAAGTTAGCAAGATTGGTCTTATAGGCGGGGGTCTTATAAAATACAGTTGAACATTGGCAAGCCCATAGGACTGACTAAACAGCATTAAATTGGGTCTTCTAACCAGGGTGGTCTTATATGCAGGTGTCTTTTAAATTATTATACCGGTAATGAAAGTTGAAACACTGCTACTGAGATATCGATAATTGGGGGTCAAATGGTATCCGTGTGCGAATACATTCCACTGGAAACGGGTTTAATTTATAGTATATTGGTGTAACGTTATTATATTAATAAATGCATGTATATAAATTGACCAGGAGATGCGGTTTATTGGACAAGTAATAGTAATTGGTGGAATTGTTGCGGTTTTGTGTTGGATGAAGCGCAATCAATAAAGATGGCGCGTACGTTGGTTGTTTATTTCTCCTTTTTTTGTTATCCCTGGTTGCATTCATTTGGCGTGTGTGACGTCACGCACCTCTTGACCTTTATTAATTCGAAGACTGCATTCCTGACAGCGGTTTTTCTCTATCAGACTGACATATCGGGCGCCAGTCATCCTTTGCAACAGTTCCAACCCAATTTATTATCCCTCTCCTCATTTGTTTTTTCTTTCCTTATTTTTTTTTTGTTTGTATCCATCTTTGCAAAGAAGTAGAAGAAAAGTTTTTATTTTTATCTCAAGTGCCATATTTTTAAAAAGAAGCTCGTTATATTATTGCATTGGCCAATTGTATGACCCATCAATTTAGCAACTGCATGCAAATCATTTCCTTTTTTAAATTTTACTACCAACAAACGTTTAGTTTGGTTCATTAAAGACACGTTATGTGAAACGAGTTATACAAGGAACTGGTTTGTTTAATTTTTTCTGTGTACAATATATGTGTGCTTTGACTTTCTGGATACATCTTTTCATGGTTGTCTTTTCTTTTTTCATTGGCAGATGCACTTTTGTTGCTAGCTGAACGCCTCGAAGGCCCCTTCAATATTGAGTCGGTCGTTGAGCCCATCGACATCAAGATTTCAGATGCCATCATGAACTTTCAAGAGAGTGGAATTGTTCTCAGGGATAAGGTGAAAGACATGTTGTAAATACTAAAATACTATATATTGGCAGCATTAAATTACATTCCTGGAAAGAAAAAAAAGAAATGGAATTTCAAAACTGTTATATCACTGTGGTGTTGTCAGCAAGTGAATGGTTTATATAATTGCTTGTCATTACTACATAATTGGTTTCTGTGGTGATTCAATTCAGTGATTGATTGGTTGGTTGATAATTACGTCAAACTACATTCAATCGCAGAAATTGGACTGCAGCTCACTTGTGAATAATAAATGAATGCCACTTTGCTACACGTATTGTCCCCATGTTAAAGTGTGTATGGGTACACTAATTCTATTTATTATAATGAAAATGGATAGTAAATACGATGTATATCGAAAAGACGTAAATCGAGACGACGTATTACAAGGGATTAAGTACTGTATACAAGAGTAATGAAATGTTTAATTTAGACATGCATGTAAACTCTGAAAAGAATATTTTATTTTCTTTACAAGAGAAAGATTTTTTGAGTAATCAGTATGTGGAATTAATTACAACATTGATTACAACATAAAAATGAATTTTGTACTACTGAATCTTCATATACAGTACACATTAATGACAGTTTAGTTTAGCTGCAAAGCAAACCTGCAAGAGGAAAATTAAAATTAACAAAGGCCATTGAAATGTACATTATGTTGTTGAATATTTTATTTGGAAAATGAGATTTCACATATTTTTTTGTCTTATTTCCTCAGGTGTTCGAAGGATGTGGCCAACCGCGGTTGGGCCGAAGGGATGTTTCACATGAGCTGAATTTTGACACACTCAAGTTTGGCAGAGGTGGAGGTGCAAATGAGCCCAGGCCAACTACTGCAGCCGGCACTAGTTTGGACAGGCTTGTGAGGGACATCCGTTCCAAAATCAAATCTTCTCGGTCGTTTTGGTCTCAACTACCAAATCACATGTGCAGCAAGGAAACTCCATTACCCATGGCTGCTGAAACTGAGGCTGAAAAAGATGATGATGACTGCTGGGATGGTCTATCGAAAGCAAAGTAAAACTACTTAATAAACCTCTATGTGTTATGTAAACGTCTGGCAAAGTTAGCAAACCACTTGTCATATTTAATCCACGCGAAGTTACGCTGTTATAACACTTGGGCCTGGATTTGAAACAAGTATAGTCGTAAACGTGTAGTTGCTAACTTCCTAAATTACACATACCTTTACAGGTAGACAGGTTTCTGCTTTCCATAACATGTTCCATTAATATTTGTCTTCCTGTTTGCCATTTTACAGGTTCGAGGAGCAACTTATGAGCGACACGGCAGCTAACTTAGCGCTAAGCCGGGTGGTCAGTTTGGATTCGGGCCCTAATAGTCATCACAATACGATAATAGACGATCAAGTACACAAGCTTATGACTGTAACGAGGCAGTTGAAGGATGCTTACAGTGGCATGGATGTTGAGTTCCCTGATGAAGGTAATTATATATTGTCCACGGCGTGTGAGTATTTACGTAGCGGACATCGCAAACAAGGAAGGCACAAGTTGTCAACCCACTTGTATCCAATTGTAATTCTGATATGATAATTTTATGTATTGCTTTGACTTTTACAATACTATGGACCTAAGTTATCCAAAATTTTATTTTTGGCTTCTACGTGTGTTACGTATTCAGTTTAATTGCAATGGGGTTTCTATGAATCTTGAACTCAAAGTCAAACTTATCCATCAAAATCAAGTAATGTAGTTGGATTTTGAGGTTTAAATGTATTGATTGTTTGTTCAGCTTGTTCATATTAGGGAAATTGTGATGCATTGGCTCGTTTTCGTAGACATGGAAATTTGGAAGTTGCGCAAATCTATCCTTGAACTACTGTGTAGTCATCCTGGTGAAGCATCAATTGAAACTGTAATCATCGATGGTGACTTGTGCATTTCTTGCAAGCTGCAAACTAAAAATCTGTTACATTCGGTTGATTTGGTTGATTGTGTGATTGCGACCAACAACCTTCAATTAGGATAGCCTATTCATGCAAATGACATGCAAAATTTGACTCGTTTTCTATACAATACTTGACTAACCTTTTTCCATTTTTCCATGAACGCTACTATTGTAGCCGACTGGGTGAGCAGCGGAAGCGGAAGTGGTAGCGGTGATGGCCCCGATCCCACCGAAGATGATCCCGTATCTACGCGAGAAGAACCGGAATCTGATTTCGGTTTCACTACTACAACCACAACCCCCGATATCAGAAGGCCCATACACGTGGGAACAGTACCAAAAACCGATTCTCCATCCGCAGCTCCGGTACCTCCCAAAGTGAAGATGACACTGAACCGAGCGATTTGCATCATTGTGCTTCCAGTCTTCCTCACTTGGCTGGGCTCCATGTTCTAATGAAGCCTTTTCAAACGAAGTATAGTACAGTGACTTGGTCTATACCCTGATTAGAGAGAGAAAGGCGAGAAGCCGTCGACCAAAGCGATGGTCGGTCGCGCTCGGAAAGCCAAACCAATTTTGTAGACGCGGCGGTGAACTTGATACATGCTTTGCCTTGCTATTTTTCACGGAGAACAAGAAAATATTAAGTGACCTGATGATGGGTGTGATCTTTGGAAGGTATCGCTGCTATTTATTTTCCTCTTTGCATCCAGAATTCGGATCGGAGCGGAGGAATAGACGCGAACGACTCGGATGCTTGTTCGCTGTGAAGGACAATACGAGCACTGAGGCAGTTGCATCAAAGTTTTTGTAAAGGATTACTACTATAAATTTGTAGATGGTACTTGCTGCATTTTGTACGTGTCAGTGCCCCATTTGAGAGAGAGAGAGAGAAATATAGATTAATACCACCGGACAATCACCCGCGTAAACCTATTCTCACAGTTTCTGTCATGTATTTCTCGTCATTTTCATTTGCTATTTTTATATATGAAAGGGCCGAGAAATGAGTTACACGTGGACTGTGGAGATGAAAATTAAGCAATTTCCAACATATAAACCTGCCAGCCGCGGGTCGATGAATGTCATTTCCGCCAAAAGCAGGCCATTCAACTTATTGCTTCATTTTCCGTGTTGAACCATCTTAATTGTTGTTTTATATGTTGTTATTTTTCAGTTTGGTACTGTCTTTGCTCGCTCCGAATTTGCGTGTCATGAAAAATTGGGTGGAGCTGATTTTGCGGCGGAAAAGTTATTTGCGCGTGTTGATGTGAAAACGAAATTTTTAGTATTTTGGGTAGGAACAATGTCTGGTAAGCTGAAGATATCGTAAGAGATTATTTATTTCATATACGCTATGGGGTTGATTGTATTAATGTGTAATTGTAGTGTTGGGGCAACAGGATAAGTCAGTGATACGAGTTCAATTTGGAGCCTTAATTGGTAATTTAAATGGAAAATTTTGTCAATCACATGGGGTAATCGATAAAGTACATCTATAGGTTTCGTATGGATGTTTTGACCTTAGTGACTACGTCTACTTTGACGAGTGCTTGCATTTTGTTACATGGTGTCACCTTTTATGGCGTTCGGCAACTTAGTTTGCCAGAGTCTCTGTGAAGTTGTTTTGTAAAAGGGTTTTTAGTCACAAACTGCTTCGATCAAACGGTACGCATCATGTTGGCCAAAATCGTTTCGCGATCATCGAAACGATGTCATGGAGAATTTGACTATTTTTTTAGGAGGATTGCCAATTGTATTCGGCCAACTACATTTCACCAATCATTCTCTTTACTGAAATCTTGTAATTAAACGTTGAATTGACACTGCGAAGTATGATGGAGTGTTTCTTACGTGAACTCGCGCAAGGTTGCGATAGCCGAAATGTGTAATTATACAATGATGTGGAGCACAATTTCAGTAAAGTTTCATACTACGGGTAATTTTAATGTGCAAAACTGACAGACTGATACTAAAGTATAATTATTCGTACAAAGTGAATCTTATTTTAACAAAGTTTGTCGGTCGTGAAGGAGGAATTTGGAAAATATAAATTGGTAACCACATAGGAAGTAAACATATGGCAGTTTTAAACCCTGTATGCCTATACAAATTGTATATGGATGTTATTCTCAAATTAGTGAGGATATTTTCAATGATTTTTGCAATTCAGATCCAGAGTAATATGTATTTTATTGCTATGTGTAGCTTAATTGTTTCATTACAATATTGTTAGTTAATCATGAGCTTTTTTCATAACCATAAGCTGCCATAACAGGTTCACAAATCTTTTCAATAGCATCAATAATGGTCTTGTTTTTCAGAGTTTCCTTCCAGTGATTTGGATTGAAATCTGCTGCACGGAAAGTGGAAAACTCTTCTTTTGCCATTTGGTCGAGTTTCGGGTTGTTCCTTTTCTTCTTGGACACATTGTGCCACTGTATGAACTGTTCAGTTTCTTTATGAACTGGAATTCCCAAAAATTTATCCAATCTAAACATAGTTCCGTTCAGATCTGAAACAAGGTCTTCGTACCTGCAACAACCGGTGCATTTAGATCAGTATTTATTGAAACATGTTTAATATGTGGAAGATTAGCATCATTTACTTTTATTTTCATTTGTGTAGATGGAACCATATACTTACTTCACTCGTATGTAGCTAGATTCCGGTATGTGGTCCGCGTATGTTGCGTCAAGATTCATCGGTTCGCAAAAATTGGTGATGTTTCCATATTCGCTAGACCATTGCTGGCTGCATGTTAGCTGTTGGACAGAGTTGAAACGTGCTCTTGGGTCTCTTACCAAGTGGATTATCTTCAGGTTTCGTACTTGATTCTAGACCCATGATCAAGTTAATTCGATCAGTACTAGTTGATTACCGTGTAACCTATTGTGTACTTGTTCATCTTACCGCAGAAACCAGTTTAGCAACCATTGACATTCTTGCTCTAGTCTCTTTGATGACTTGTACTTTGCCTTTGGAACAAAGTTTGGCCACACTTTCAGCAGTGTAAGGTGGATCTTTGAAATTCCTTCTCGCCGTTACACCTCCTAATCTTCTCATTGTCCACAGGCCTCCGAAACGAATGCCATTCAGCACTTGTTGGTTGCAGTTGAAGATATCCTCCAGGAATTTGATGTGATCTTCATCTGAAGTGCGATTTAGTTCCAGCATTTCTCGATACAGTGGCTCGAAGAAGTACGAGGCATCGGGTCGCCGCGAAAGTGCATCACCGAGAAAAGATGATCCAGACCTGTGGTAAGATACCACTAAGATGCTCACATGACCATTGAATGGTGATGGTTTGTTGTCTTCTGAAATAATAAATTATATTGAATGTACTACAGATCGAAGAAAAATGAATAATGTACGTATGATTTCGGCATTTTCCGTGTTTTATAAGTCATTTTGCAATGTTACAGTGAATCAGATTCTGTAGAACTAAGAAACTGAATACTGTATACCTTTCTGCAGAATTATATTGACATGTTTATCTTATTAAATCTTACCTTTTTTACTTTTTTCAGCTGCTGTAATAGTGACTAACAGCGTGAAGATAACCCATGAAAAATATGACATTTTTGTGACAAAACCAGAATTCAAATGTGCAGAAATATATTTTCCCCTGACTTAAATACTCCACTTTGGAAAACATGTTACAGCTGACTAATATCTTTTCAAGTGTTTTCGAACACTGAAACATTGTGCGTATTACAAGTTTTATTTTTGCAAGATTTGGAAAATGTTGGCAGTTATTGAGCCCAGCTACAGCTACTGCACACACTCCAAAATACCATTCAGTGTAAACAATGAAATATGTCTACACATCCTCTGTAACTTTGTATAGAATGATGCACATTGAATTTATGAAACAGAGTAGCTAAGCTTTTTGTATAATGGGCAATGCGGTTGGTAATTTTAGCACAATGAGAACTGGCAGAAATGTATAGTTATAAACTTATATTGATTATATGTAAGAAACAAAAATGTATCTGCTTCTATTGGTACCTAACTCAATAACATTGTAGCATATTCGGGCTTTTTGAAATCCCATTATATTTTGAAGCATGCATCCAGTAATTAATCCACTTATGAAATTTTGGGTTACTTAGGATAGTGCATCTTTTCCATGGCTGCTTTACTACTATCGACTGTATATAAAGTAGACTACTGTACGTGAACACTTGTATTTTTTGTGTTAAATTTGTGCATTTACTCGATCTCATGTTATGTCGACAAAAGAGGATTTGAATGGCGCAGAAACAGCCGCCATTGTTATTCAAAGATGGTTCAGGATAAGGAAAAGAAAGACACTATTTGAATTACTAAGCATCTACAGTTTTTCCAAACGCCTGGAATTGGTCTCACTCTGCCAACAAGTACAGTAATTAATTTTTCAGTCTATTTTATAATCTACAATTTGGGTGGCCACATAACTTTAAAACCTGGAAATATCATTGAATTATTGTTGTGGTCTATATATAGGTTCATATGTACAATCAAGAGTTTTACTTTCAACTTCAGAAGAAAGATGTAGTAGTCCATCCTGAATCTATCTACTGCTTAGAAGATGAGAGATTGTCAGAGAAAAACAATATTTCAAATCACTCAGACATTGACAGAGTATGTAATCATCTCCCATGTTTGAATTGACATTTTAATTTCACTAATATCATTGAGCATTGCAGATTGGAAATCAAGAAACTATTGAGTTAGGAACTGAATTTCAGTGTGATGATTCTGATGATTTGAGGCAATTAGTGCATTTTCATACCATAATTATTGTTTAGTTTGTAACAATATGCTGTTAAACGTTAGTTTTGGAACAGTTCTAGTTCTAATGCAGAGCATCAAAGTGATCACATTACAACATCGGAGGCAAATACACCTCTAAAGTTTGTATATAAGCATATATTTTAATTATTTGTAATTAACTTGATCAACATCAAAATAATAATTGTTTGAAATAGAAATGTTGTTTGCTGGGATGAAACATTGCCTTCAACTTCTAGTACTGGAATAGGTGTAATTGACGAATTAACCATGCGAGCAACGCTAACTAAGAATGTTAACCGTAAAGATGCTAATACTGATGCTCCATACAATTTCCAAGTGAGAACAGATTAAATTATTTACATGGTACGTATATTTGTGAATATATTACATTTGAATGGCCGGGATGATTTTAGGCACTTCTTCGCAAGACCAAGTACTCCGATAGGAATTCTTTGCGGAGAATGCCAAAAGTTTGCAGTGACAGCAGTGATGGTGTAGTTGCCTCTGACCAGTTTACAGACATGGAACCGGAATTATTAAATGTGATTAGTAGACATCAGATAATGCCTGGATTTGCAGTAATAGGCCAGTGTGCTGAATGGTGATCGACAGCACATTATTCCAGATTCTATACTTAATTTATCTTTGAAGTCACATCTCATACACAGCAATATTCTAGAGCAAAAGTTAAAGAATGAAATAATTGTTTTCCTAATTTTCCTGTAAAACAAAAATTTCTATAGTGTGTCTCAACTCAAGGTTGCAGCGATTCACTATTGATTTCTTGCTTTATGGAGTAAATATTTTAACCAAAAAACTTTTCATGATGCAAAATTGATGGAACTTACTTAATAAAGTTAATTGATGTGTATTTTTCCATATTTTTACTGGGCGATTATGTGATATTAATTTTTAACAAACGTTGAAATGTGCAATCTTGAGTAGAGACTCACTATATAATTGAATTTTGCAGCTTCTACTTGCAGTGATTCATCAGGTGGTTAATTGGTCTCACTGTTATCTGTTTCATTATTACGCAAACAATGTTACGAAAGTTAATTTGGAAATGCAATAATATAATGCAGATTTACATATCATATATTATAAAAAGCAATGATAATCATAATTATATTCAGAACACAAATTTTACATGGAAATTTCAATGTAAAATTAATTGATATAATTTTATTAATATTATCCTTTTAAGATATATGTTTATTCGTAAAATGAAATATTTGCAAAGCATGATTTCGCTCTATATTCATGTGCAATAAAACTAATCACATGCACTGCATAGCTATTAATTGATTTTCAGTGAGGAGAAAACATGCAAATTCCAGGAATTAAATTCACCTGTTTCTTCACATGCATCCGAGTATATAAACGTACAAAATGCAATTTTCCACACGTTCTATTTGCAATGATCATTATTCAAGGAATACTTTAAATATTCATGTTCATTGTGAACGTTTGAGAGGGCAGCATCAGGGGTGCATGATGGGATTTAGGGGGTTTTTAGAGAGGGTGAACTCGTTAGCACTGGGGGATTGCATTTAGCACCAACCGGAAGTTGAGTACAGCAACCAGTTGGAGGTCCTTTTAAATTTTGCCGACTTGCTTTTCTTCTCCCATGGGTCGGTGTTTGGCAGTTGGTGGCAAAGTCGGCAACCTTTCAACTAGTATTAAGTCCCAGTAATGAGAAAGTGCTGGATTTGCAAACTATGTCTCAGCGTGTTGCACGAATAATTAACTCCATTCATCGCAATTGTCTCCTCCCATCGTTCACACTTGCTATGTATATCCATTTAGTACAAACTTGATGGAAATTACCCCAGGCATGCAAGAAATTTCAAGGTCCTTTTTGAATTTTATCATGTGATCTATATGTGTCATTTTAGTATGCAAGTTGTGTCCATCAGATTTTTCAACAATATGTTGTCAATTTTAATTGATACAAAGTCGCCATAACACAAATAGTCCGCAGGATTGTGCATTATTAATAGGCAGAAATGCTTACTTTTGTAGGACCCTCTGCAAACTTCTGCAGGAAATTGAGGAGTTTTCCTGCAAGTTTCTCGTGCAGGAATGTATAGTTTTTTGTGACAATTTTTTGGGTTATCAAAGGTGCAGAAATATTTCAGCAGAAACAAATCCTGTCAAATTCTGCGCAGCCCTGCATGATATCTTATGTAGGAACATTTGTGCAGGAAAAGTTCTATTTCCCTGCAGGACTATTTTGTCATACGTGAATACATAAGTTAGAAATCTGAACATGTACCAATATTATCATTATATAAAACATAAATTAAACTGTTGATTATACCTATTACACAATATATCTTGATTTGTGGAATTAGTACATTAACCAGCTATAGATAAAAACAGTCCGAAGTTTGTTGTCGGCCATATTGTGGTCATTTTAATATAAATTAAACTTACTATCACTATCACTAAAGTGCATGGACAATATATGGATTAACCATGTTTCCAGTGTCATTGCATGTAACTAAATACGGAGCGAGGAACTATTTGACTCAGTGTAAGATTTCAGTTTAGGGTGATTGACCAATAGGTACAGAAGTGCAATCATGCTCGAATGAACTTCTCCCCCTATAACCAAGGAGTTATATATGTTACCAGGAGTTGCATGCGAGGCCGGAGTCGTGGCGCCATTCGTGGCGACCTGGTGAAGTAATTTTGCCGCCGGACGACATGTCGCCTGCGCATGCGCACTTTGGAATTACGCCGCCATATTTTTGTTCGCACAACAAACGGCGCACGAATGTCGCGATTTTTCCGCGATCTACAAATAACATGGATGGATGGTGTTCTTTGAAAGCAGGTAATATATGCTGTTCACTCTGTTCTCTCTTATGACAAGACATTTTTACAAATTCAGACATCTCCCTTTCCTTTTATTTAACAGAGTCAGTCCTTGATTCCGTAGATTCCGTATTGCTAATGCTACGGCACAAAAAAATGGCGGCCGTGTGATTTGCGCATGCGCAGGCGTCACCGCGTCCCCGCGTCCCATGCGTCACGGCGTCCAATGACGTCACAACTGCCGATCGACAGTCGACAACCCACGTGACGCCCCGAAAGAATGGTTCCTGCTTTCTCCGCATCGAGGATGGTGGCGCTAGCTGACTGACAGCTGTAAAACCAGCTGATGAAATAAATAACTTTCCCCATCAACTGTTGATGACAGCTAACGTCTAATAACACCGTGATGACAGTGCTGAATATATGAGGTACGATTTCTGCTATTATGCCAGTGCTCTGAATGTGTATTTTCGTGTGAAATCCGTTTATAAGAGGGACCGAAAATTTTGGTTCTTATATACCCAAAGCACTCTTGCCCAAAGTTTATTAAATCGATCGCACTTCTGATAACAGGAGTGCCGGTAAAACATTGCACCAATCGTCCCTAACTTCCTTTATGCAGCAGAATTATTTCAGTTCACCTTGATATTGTTTACTATACAGGAGCAGAGACCCAAATTTGTTTCAATATAGGGCTATATGAATTGAGGTGGAATTTCGTACGAAAGACAAGTTATTACTCGATTACATTTATAATGAATTGGTTAACTAATGACTATAAGTACGTTAACAACATTTATTTGCTAAAAATTACTGATTGCATGCCCGCAATCAATAATTCTGCAATATTATACTGTATAAAATGCCACGTTATAGGGAGATTCCACTGTATATTATTTCAGAAAGATCACCAATAAATTATTAATTAATGTACAACTACAAACACAGGAGAAAAAGGTGTACACACTAGTCCGGAAAAAGTTTGTGCGCCAAATTGAATGCTTTTTGTTAATTTTTTTATCGTGAACACTGAAATCACAGTACTTTGTGGTGTGAATTCAACAAAAAAACTAACCACAGGCATAACACAACATATTATTCTTATAGTTTAATACATACCGGTTATAAAGTGATGCCTTTTATTATTTATTTATTTTACCTAAAATTACTGTATCTGCATGATAAATGCAAATCCTCGATATTTACCAACTTTATATAATTAAACAGATATTAAACAACGACGTAAGGTCAACAAAACCTCTCCTGTAGATAGAAGTGCAAAATTGTTACAACATCTCCACTGCGCAACATCACTAAATCAGGAAAGTGTACCATGCTCAACAGTACGTTGAATAAACTTTTTGAAACTATAAATTTATCTAAATCGTTTTGCTACATGAACACAGATGCAACTAAAAACATAATCACAAATTATCCACATGTTAACATTAATGATTATGTATAAAAACGAAATCATTTTGTAGAAAATATTCCAGGAAACAGAACTGCGCCTATCTCAAGGTGTTACAGACAAACTGCATATATGATATTAATTAAATAAAGCCCTTTTACATGCCATAATTTGTGGAAACTTTGCTCCACATAATCTGAGCAGCTGTTCTGCTTTTTTATTCTCCATGGCAACCGCTTTCCGAATCAAACAATCGTAAATGTGTTTGCTGAATGGAATATTGAAAGGGCACATCATGAATGCAAGTATTGTACAACAACCGTGATTGTCAATAGTTTGTGCCAGTAAATTGGAATTTAAAACCCCAACAGCGGCACATACCTCTTTAGCAGAGGATAAGATCATCGCTGTATAAGTGGTTGCGGCCTTTGTAGGTGCATATTCAAGCATCAGAGTATACAATGCAAGGGCAGCCAATCGATCGTCACTTGGTAAAGGAATGTTAAAGTCAGGAATTTTCTCTTGCCATGTCATTTCAGTGAATCGAGTAGGTTGAAATCTTAATCCAACAAGGCTTGGTACCTTGGCTGCAATCTTTTCGAATTCAGGATAGGTGAAGACGTTCAAGATGCTCAGATAGGCAGAATAGAGTTTTGGAGATGGATTTTTGTTGAACAGCCAAAACATGGCGCGCAATGTCCGGTCGGTGTCCATTTGTCCCGTGTTCGGATCGAGGTAGTAGTAAATATTAACAATTCGCATTCCGTTGATATGGAGAAAATCCTTTTCCGCAGGTAGTTTGGGCCAGTCACCATCAATTCTCTGTGAAACCTATATTGAATATGTTCAATGTGATATATCAATATGTGATGCAAGAATGCAACATTATTTATAAATCTATATAAAGGTTTAATTTAATTGGATTTTTTTCATCAGCTTCTCAATACGTCTGTCTATTTCTTGACATCAAGGTGTGTTTTTAAAAGTCAATAGGAACACAAAGGAAAATTTATGCATGCAACCACTTACATGGTTTTCAATCAGTTTTACGTTTCTCTGCAAATTCTATGAAAAAACGTGTGATTTTCGACGTTCAAAGCGTGTTTTCCTATACTAATTGCAGTGGATATAAATCTGTTATTAAATCCTAGTTCATATTATTATTTTTGCCGTTCAATAAAACTCAAGGATAATTGCACCATAAAGGGGAGAAGGACCCAGGCCACTTCCTGCACATGCCCTTCTGGCCATTCAACCCCAGTTAAATAGAACTTGGAGAATAGAACTTAGATCCCTGGCATCCATGTGGAATAATGTGGAGAACCCCCTCTCATAGAATGATAGAATAACATGTTTTATCGAGTTATTACGCCTGATAATTTTGGCTTCTATACATTCAGGACAGCGTTCATGGCTATAGAATATATAGATCTCTGAATTTCTTAAGTACCTCTTTATTGATATGGTCCGACATTGATATATGGAAGGTAATATCATAGACGCGGCAGTCCTCTGTAATTTCCCGGCTGGAACAGCCAAGCTGCAACGGCAGGCTGGCAGATCCTATATAATACATGTGTAAATATAATGATGGCTATTTTCTAATGTTGTATAATTACTTCTCTGCTGATACCAGGTATTGATGATCACGATTATTTCCTTGACGTTATGATCTGTAGTAAGTAGAAATGCAGAAGGACCCACGTGCGAAAGACGCTGCGACTGCAAGTCTGCAACCAAGGCTGCAACTATTCCTTTGTTCGGAAAAACGCATCGATACTAATATCGATACTGGCCTTAAGTACCTGATCTCGCCGTATCGAAGAAGGTGGCGTAAATGCTAGTCATAAGTAGAGAGCCTCTCTTTATCTGTTGGCTACTAGGCTGAAAATTACAAATGTCGAGTACGATCGTACGCGGGAATACATCGTTGTTGATGTGTGTGAAATTACTTACATTGCAAAAATTAAAAGCAATTTAAAAAGATTTCTTTTTAAATTGTATGTATAAAATTGTGCAATTTATCCTGTACAAAATACCTTCCGTTCCAATATTATGCAATATAATTAAGTGTGAATATCTATTCACATATAATTTAAGAAGATGGTAAAGGACTGGTGTACCGAAACTTGATCAAAAAACTATTTGTTTGTGTCATGTATATTTAAAACAAGGAGGTTAGATTTAAAACAAAACAAAAAACACCAAAATCAAGGTTCGAATTTGTAGTTGCATGAGTGTCAATTGATTACACTGCTGATCAAGAATTTTGCAAATACGTACTGATAATCAAATAAAAAAGGACAAATTTGCTACATGCTTTCAATCAAAGTTTAAAAATATGCTGCTGCAATACAAAAATCTATGATACAACATGATTTGAAAATTAATGTGTGGATTGCATTGATTCATTGATTGTACATTGTAATATACATACTAGTATAGTACTATTTATATTCGAGTACTGTATCTTGGTACCCCAATTACGT
>JAQIWR010000034.1:0-39593 GCA_034695945.1 Glomeris hexasticha
ACCATTGAGTAGTGTCCGTGTTGCCAGATTGCAAAGAGGAAGTGATCACGTGGTAGAAGCGCTGTTGAAGTTATCTGTGTGTCTACTATGTAAGGGGAGGTGTTTGCAATATTGGCATTTTATATTTTAATAATTTCTGCGTGAAGTTTTTTAGGGGTGGGTGGGTAATGGGGAGGAGATTTTGTATCGCTTAAGCGAGCATGTTGTGCAAGTAAGTTGGCATTTTTTGGCGCTTTTAATGCAAATTTGTCGCATTTTTGGCGCTGTCTTATTTCCATGTAGATGGGTTGGGCGCAAATTTAAGCACGGGATGGTGCGCCATAAAATGACACCCTGCTCTGCTCTTTTGCTTCTTTACAGTGGCGTGCAACGTGATTTGTTGGGGAATTTTTAGCGCCAAAAAACAGTGTTGCCAGACGTGATTTCGAGCGAAATTTGTCCCCTTCCCCCTCCAGTAGTTGTTTAGATGATGAGGCCGTTGTGAGATTGTAAGATGTAACAAAAGAAAGTGTAGGGCCAATTCCTAATATGAATCCCATTTTTTTGGGGACTGCCATTCTGTAGCGACACCTGCTGGAAATTTAGAGAACTTCAAGTAGTTTATGAACTTTGTTTTGGGTGTTTTGAGATCCTCATAGCATCAGGTCATCCGTTATACGCTGTCGCGGTCAAGATGACCAATTCCCTTTTTAGGGGGTGTGTGGGTGGGAGGTTTCTTTGACGTTTTTTTTTGTTGGTTGCTGGAGGGTTTGATTTGTCCTTTAAGAGCAACTCACCCCTGTTAACCAAAGAGACCTCGGGGAGCACAAGTCGTGGCCCATTGAACACGGATTTTGCATTTGACGCGCCAAAAGCAAGTCGACTAAAGCTGTCAAAAGACCACCAAGATGGCTGATTTGGCGTCACCTGACGTCACATGTTCCAAATCAAGACAGATTACGACGCTGATTGAGAAGGAGACCTTTCTACATTATACTCTGCCCCCCACCTCTCACCACACACACACACACACACACACACACACTTACTTAAACCCACTTCCGCTAAAAACTGTCTCCACCAATCACACATTTTCCTCTTTCTTCTACTTGAAGTCCCGTTAGAAAACGAGATGATCGGGGGTCATCCATAAATTATGTGATATATTACAAAAAGCAACAGTGGATGAAAATGATGATTGCAGATGATATTCTTAATCAACAGCGTTTTTTCAGTGCGCCCCCTGGTGTCCTTTTTTGTTGCTCGATCTTACGTTGACAATGTATGGCGCTGGTTTATGTTGGAGACAGTATAGTTAGCGTGACGTCACACGTTATGTAATCGAAGGTGGAAACAAAACCAGGCACGGGATTTTGAGTATGGAGAAATGAAGAGATATGAGATGGGAGAAAACAAAGGAGGGACGTTGATATTGCGGCCATCTTGATGACCTTGGATACACCGTCTTTTGTGTTTTCGACGACGTTTCTGCAATTAAGATCGCCTCTGAGATTGGAATATTAGCGCCGTTTGTCTTCATCTGCAGACGATTTCCGGTTTTATCTTTTCGGTATATCGATGCTGATATCGATAAGTGGTTCGTTTGTTTGCATCACAAATGGCATGCATGATGGGTAATTGGCTGACTTTGCAAGCCACTTTTCTCGGAATCGCGTTTAATTTCCGATTTTACGACGACTACGTTGAATTCTTGGCCGTGATTGGCTGATGGCAATAATTACGCCTCAAGCTTGTGTGCATTATAAAATGAAAGGGAGGTATAAAAAAATGTCAGGTCATACCGCAGTGCATAACACTTCAAGAGGAATGACAATTAAGTTCTTTTGTGTAAAAACCCACTCCTGGCTTCTTCATCTTGTATCAACTCCTCCCCCACCCTCAAAATATTTTTTTTTTGCATTCCACCCCCTCCGAAATCACATTCGAGACTTGATGATGGTCGCGTTGACAATTTACACCAATGTGCTATTTGAGAGTTTACTCGTGGGGACATGGAGGAGAAAAAAAATGCGAGATTGTCTCTCTCTCCCTTTCTCTCTTTCAATGCACGAAATGCAAATGAGTTTTTGATGATCGTTTTGTGACGTCACTCTGGCATTCTGAAAGCTTTCATTTTTTTTATTCTCCCCATTTAAACATTGTGAAATACCCTGATATGTTTATCTGCCTAATGTCATCGATTTGAAATACGTGATATATACTGTGTGGAATTTGGTACAGAACACAAATAAACCGTGAATTTTGAAGAATCTGATTGTGCCAAGGTGTACGATTTGAATAGCGAAATCACAGCCTGATGTCATAAAAGCTTTTTGGAACGGAATACGAACAAGAGTTTACGAAATGCAATCAGTGGATAGTTTTTGTATTAGTTGGAGGAACAATTGCCGCCAATGTCCTTGAGAAAGTCCCCAATTATAACAGAGCAATACGCAGAAGAATTCTGTGAGGTAAATCCTTTTTGGAATGAAATCCCAGCAAGGACTTTGGAGATTTCTTTGTGGGATTGTGGTCACCTTACTCATACCTTTCTAATGTCCCAACGTCCTTAGGAAAGTCCAATGAACTAACCTCGTAATAGACTGTAATGATTATGTTGGATATATCCTTTTTGGAATGAGGTGGGATGCAAGGACTTCTGCATTATCTATACCTTGTAATTTTCACCTTGCCATTACCTTTCTTTTGGCCCAATGTCCCTGGAAAAGTCTGCAGTAATAGACCTCTTACTCGTATTTTTTGTTTGCATTGCAGGGGAAGATCCTTCGGGTAAAGGAGCTGACGAAGACCCGACGGATAGCAACGGTCCTGGTTCCGATGTTGACTCGGCTGACTCCACATCACGACCGGGTTCAACATCGCCTCCATTGGACACCACCGCCACCTCCAGCAGCCAAAGACCTCCTCCAGATGACCCCTTGGACGACGGATCTATGACATCGGACAACGCCGGTCCATTAGCTCTGGCAGCAACACCTTTGCCACCGCCTGCTCCACCCCTTCTTCCAGCCACGCCTACATCGAGGGGTTCGGCAGAATCTCCACCCACAACCGCCATGACACCCCTGTTGAACCAGGAAAGCCCTTCCGTTGCTGAGGACCAACCCCTGGATTTCAGCGTTCATAGCAAACAACGTCGCAAGAAGCGTTGTGCAGAGGACGGTGGCAGTGGTGGACCTGGTGACTGTGATGGTGACTCGGACACCGATGAGGATTCCTGCGGTGAGGACCCGGAAATGGGCGTGGCCGACGGCGATGCGCCCTTGGACCTGTCCGTTCCCCGGAAGCGTTCCTCCACTTCGTCGGAACATCGAAAATCTACGCGGAATTGCTCTTCAGCTTCTGGAACCAATTCCACCAATGCGGCACCAGGGCCATGGGCCACTTCCGGTAGCGGTCCTGCCCCGTTTCCGTTCCGCTTCATGACGTCAGTGTCTCCATCCAGCTCCGTCGAACTGCCTCTTTGGAACGGACACCACCACCACCATCAGCAACACCACCACCATCAGAAGACGTCCTCCACCTCACCGCACTCTTCGAGTCACTCACCGGCCACAACCCCGGTGCACTTCCCCACGTCCCACAACAGGCACACTCCCACGCCCCCGAATCCTCCATCTAGACCACCATCATCGACTCCATCGCATCCAACTACTCCAACTCCTCCCGATGCGAATCTTCAAGGTAAGAGTGTGGAGGTGCTTCACGGCTCGAAGAGAGGGTGCTCGTCTTCGCCTTCCAACGCCTGGCAGAGCCACTGGCTGAGTCGCGGAGGAGCCCATCAGGCCAAAGAGGTGTTGACATGCGTGTGGTGCAGGAGATCCTTCAGGTCCCTCGAGGAACTCACGGTGCACATGAAGGAAGCGAGGCATTGTGGGGTCGGTTCCGGCACTCCGACAAGTTGCAAGAGGTCCTCCTCCTCGTCCGCTTCCGAGGAACATCACCATCACCAACATCATCAACACCACTCGATGACCGCGTGCACCACCACTGCTTCTGGTGGCGGTGGTGGTTCATCCTCTTCAGCGAAGGATTCAGTGTCTTTGCCGAGGAAGTTGGTTCGCGGTCAAGACGTGTGGCTGGGCAAAGGTGCCGAGCAGACGAAGCAGATCCTCAAGTGTATGTGGTGTGGTCAGTCGTTCAAGTCTCTGGCCGAGATGACCACTCACATGCAACAGACTCAACATTACACGAACATCATCAGCCAGGAGCAGATCATCTCGTGGAAGTCACCGGAAGACAAGGCTTCACCGCAGGCTCACGTCAACGCAGTGCTGACTTGCAAGGTTTGCGACCAGGCCTTCAGTAGCCTGAAGGAACTGAGCAACCACATGGTGAAGAACGCCCATTACAAGGAACACATCCTCAGGTCCATCACGGAAAGTGGAGGAAGGCGAAGGGCAGCCGCGCGGGAACGCCGCAAGAAGGCGCTGCCCGTACGCAAACTCCTAGAGTTGGAACGTGCCCAGCAAGGATTGGTGTCGTCGTCCAGCAGGTCGTTGGTGCTAGATGGAATGGGAGTGGTGGCTGATGGAAAGGTCACCTGTGAGAAGTGCACGCAGAGGATCGATGCCTCGTCTTTCGTGGAACACATCAGGCAATGTCTCGGCGTTCAGAGCAGCAAGAATGCATCGGCGACACCTGATAGTAACCATCACCATCATCACCACCATCATCAGAGACACCACCATCATCATCACCATGGCTCCAAGAGCACCAATGGCGCGTCTTCATCTCACAAAATGCACAATTCGACGAGGAATTCCTCGAAGCACGAAGGCAACAGGTTGGTGGTGGAAACTTCTTCGGCCTCTTCTCCGCTGCTCACCACGTGCAGTTCTTCCAGCAAGAGGAAGTCGTTGCTTTCGGGGTCGTTGCGAGTGGTGAACGCCAACAGTGGTGACAACGACCCTCAAGGACCGTCCGTTCTGAACGCAATAGAGAGGCTTATCGAGAAGAGCTTCGAGTACAAAAGGGGCAAATCGGTGTACACCTCCTCATCCACAACGCCTCTGAGCTTGAAGAAGAGCAATCTGGAGGACGTCGCAGCCGTTGGTACCCAGAAGGTGAAATCGGACGCTTCTGATGTCTCTGGAGCAGAAGATGGCGATGATGTCCTCGATGACAAAACTCCGAAGCAAGTTACGGACAATAAAGAACATGTTCCTCCAGCTTCTTCGGAGCAACTTGTTGATGGAAATGGCGATGACTACCACGAAGATACTGATGGTGGTGAAGCTGAGGAGGAACCGGAGGACAAGATGATTGAAGCGGATGAAGCTACCGCGAAAAAGAGGAGGAAGAGGACACCAAAGACTGCTTCCCCGGAAGATAGGACTTCGGTTTCTCCGGCTTCTGCTTCTGCAGATGCAGCCGATGTCCCCTTGTCCGTGACCCCTCCTTCCGCTGCTGGCAACTCTCAGCACTGTCACAGTCCTTTGGTGACGTCGAGGCCCGCTTCTGGTGGCTCCGCCGTCATCAGTGCTGATGAGGAGCGTGGAAGTATTGTTCGGAGTCCAGCCGTTGACCTTTGCACAACGACTACCAACAGTGGTGCAGGTGGAGGACGTAGTGGCGGTCTGTCCCTCGTGTGTACCACACCCCCTTCACCTTCGTCTAGTGACCATCCGCTTAGGGAGCTTCAGAAGCTTCTGGACAAAACGAACGTCAGTCTTTCTTCTTCGGCTTCATCTTCGGCGAAGACCTCAACGACTTCTACCGTGTCCATCGCTGGAGGTGCAACAGCAACTGTTGTTTCTGGAAGTGGTAGTGGAGGAGTGGGAGAAGTTGGAGGAGGAGGAGGAAGTGGACAAGAGTCATCTTCTGCAGGAGCCCTGTTGGCCTTCCGCTGGGCTTGCAGTGACCTGCTGATGGCCGAATCGGTGATTAAGTGCCCCTTCTGTGATACGCCTTTCATCTCCAAGGGCGCTTATCGACACCATCTGTCCAAGATGCACTTCGTGAAAGATGGAACTGTCGATGGTGCGACCACCAAGTGTCCATCGACTGCGGTGACCACGTCCACCACCGGTGTGGTGAGCGTCGGTGGAGGTGGTTCTAGTAGTAATAGCAGTAGTAATAGTAGCAAACCATCAGCATCACCTCCAGTACTGGTGGCTTCCTCTTCAGCGTCTTCAAAGTCCCCTCCGAAGACACCGGTAGACGAGAGCCCTCACTCGAAATTCCTCAAGTACACTGAACTGGCCAAGCAGCTTTCCAGCAAGTACGTTTGAATGTGATGATGCAGTTGGTGGATGGTGATGGTGATGATGATGATGATGAAGTACAAGTGCGAGTGAATCCGTCTTCGGCAGCGTGAGTAGACACATTTGCGAGCCGATTGGTCGAGGACTTTTCCAACATCCTAGTAGTCGATGGGTGCCAGAAGGTGATTCGAGGTAACTTTTGAGGCCCAGAGAGACCCTCAGAAACCCGCTTCCAAAAGACTTCTAAAAGACGTCGCAAATTCATTTTCTATCTAAATACAAAGAAAACATAATCGCGCACTTCACTTTCTCAATGATAACGCCTAATAACTTATGAAAATCTGTCTATTTCGCTCTATCTCTTTAACAATATAAGAATGCCTGGATGAAGAAAAGTGTCAAACGATCACACTCTACTATACTAGTCCAACGAAGTTTCACTTAACTCTATACTAGGTGTGTCAAAAGTTATAGAACACCAGACAAAAAATGTAAAAGGCCATGATTTATTTCGAAAATAATTATTTGGATAATGTAATGTGCGGAAATGTAAATACACATATCAAGAAATTATTACTATAATAGGTAAAATCAATGTAAACAACTTTTCCATATGCGATAAAATATTTAGTATTGTTAATGAAAATTATAAAATAAAAACTGAAATGGCAACAATCGAATTTACTTTACTGTTCAATTACTTTTGACACACCCGGTATAGCAGCTTTTTTTACTCTTAAATATCAGACTTTGATGAGATTGATTTTTTTGGACGTAAGAAAATGTTTAGGTTTCATATTATTTAATTGCAATTAACGGAGAATCGATTAAATATGCAAGTTAGCATATTAGCCCCTCCCACTTAGAATGGTTCTCCACCAATCACAACATTTCAGACTCGTGTTATACTTACGGTTTTTTTTTTAAATAATTAATTGCGATTGTTTGCATTACAACATATAAGACATTTGTTTCTGATCTCTGATATTTTTTGTCGAATAATTGGGGGTGAATGTTACAAGCAAAAAAATGTGGTGTGTGGTTTTGTTGGGTTGATTGCAAGTGATAACAATAATTTTGTTTTCAGTATTACGTAATTGGATTTAGCTTTTTTTTTCGTTTTTTTTTTTTTTAATTTCCTGCAAACCGAGGGAGGAAGAGACCCTTGGGCGGGGTTATGACGTCACAGCGGCTCATTTGAACCCTAGTGGTCAAGGTCACGCGGCTGACCCCGGGGGCCATTTTGGGGTATGGGTGGGTCACGTGTTACAAATCATTATCGAAGCTGGCAGCCGACAATTACGAACAAGCAGGCGAATAATTAGCAGCCATTTTGTAACCGAGACCAAGTTTCGGTTTTTTTGTTTCTCTTTCACTTTTTTTATTTAACGTTATTTATTATTCTGTTCGACATATTTCACTCAAGATTCACGTCAGGTAGATTTGGGGGCGGAGAAAACAACTGCCAAATTGCATACCGGGTGATCCGCAAATAAAGCTACTCTTGGAAATAGTACAGTACATAAGCATAGCGCAATTTTGTGGACCACCTTGTATTTTTTTTCGCTTTTGTTATAATAACAAGGAAAGTAATCTGCCTGTTTTTACCTTTGACCTGAAAGAGCCCCGAGTAAACATCTGCTGTGATAGTATACCACGTAATAAAAGATGGCCTCCAAATTATCATCAATAAATCTAAATTTCAACTTTTTAAAATTCATAATAATATTTGTAGTATTTGTAAAATACAAAGGGTTCGTATGGAAAGTTTAAAATTTGCACTTGAAGGTACACTAAAAAGTCGATGTAAAACTTTTTGTAAACTTTGTTTCATTTGCAAATAGAAATACATTTGTATAATTTATGAATAAAAAACATTTGCATGAAATGCATAATGAAATTTAAAAGGTATATTGTTTTGTTCGAACCCTTTTTTACATTTTTGGTACCTAATTATAATTTGAATAATTTCTTGGTTAAATTTAATAAAAGGAGGACCAAAAGGAGGATGATGGGCTTATTTAATTTGTGATCGATGAATTATAATTATTATTAATATTATTATTACAGAGATGAATATTGCGTTAACTTTTTCTAGAAATTTATATGCTCAAAAAGTAGTAGGTCCAGGACGTGTGTGAAATTTCACGATGCAAGCGAGAAAAATTGAAATCAAAGATGGCGACTGCTTGTGTCAATTTTTCTTCCTCCCCCGCAAATCGATATATTGGCAGCTGATCGATATCAATCGGTGCTCAGGTTTTTGTAGTCTTCCCTTTTTCTCGTGTTTTCCCGCGCTTCCTTCTCATCTTTTTCTCTCTTTTTTTCCCCCTCCCCGCTAATTTTTCAGCCAATCGGCAACAGTGAGCGAATTTTTGGTGACGGCGGCCATCTTGAAAGAAAACCGCCTCACAAAAGTTCCGTCATTAGGAAGGGGTAAAAATGAAACAAAGTGAATTTGAACATTGTTAATTGATGTCCCCCCTTTCGCACAACATGCATTATATCTGTCTATATCCGGGGACCGTATTTTGTTAATTTATACAATTTGTAGATTACAATGAAATCGTTCGGATACTGCGCTCCCTGGTGCCCAAACACTTAATTAAATTAACACACATATTTCCAATGTGTAGTGTAACTTATATGCATGCATAAAGATATTTGTTGAATCTCGAAGAGAATAAAAACAATGTCAATAAATTAATATTTCGTTTTTTCCAAGGTATAAAGAGTAAAACAGGAATAATTGATTTTTACATGGTAATTATTATATTATTTATAATATTTCCCCAATGCTCAATTTGATGTTTGCAACAAAAGACGAAAGGTTGGAGTGTTTAAAATGAAAGAAGGAAGGTAAATCAATGGTATATAGTTGTGATTTGTACCTGTTTTATTTTTTGTGAATTTAATTGTTTCTTTTTTGTATTCGTCAAGAAATATTCGTTTTTCTTAATTGAATGATATCTTGATGTTTTTTTCCCCTCGAAAATCTCTTTTCTCCTTTTTACGAGTGGACATGTCCCCGTTTGCTACCAAATCAGCATAATTATGTTATATCATCATAATTATTATTAAACTACTATAACTAGAATAATAATTCTACGTTAAAGTGTCCTATTTTCACATGAATGTAAATAAAGTGTATGTACAGAGAGAAAAAACGATACAGTGAGTGGTCTATGGTTTCATTTGTTCCAATTGCACTCGAAAACACATACAAATTAATACACAAGTAAACGCTGTTGATTAGGAGCTTTTAATCAACAGCGTTTTTACTGCGCCATCTGCCGTTGGAAGCGAGAAACATAATGAACATAAAAACATGGAAATATTTGTTTCAAAATTTTATTTTTCAATGTTGATGTGATGCTAACTTGTTTTTACTATAGATCAGAAAAAGTTTATTTTCAATATGGCGACCTCCTGCTAAGCTGTGCTGACCACACAAGTGTTGCCAAATAGAAGTTTGCAAATTTTAAAGTGTTAATATTTATTGATACATTTATTTCGTTTTGACACCCTGTTTTTAAAGTAACAATTGTTTAAAGAATATTAAATTGTGGGAGCTTACGTAATATATAAAACTGGGTAGTTAATTGCATGTTGTCTTAAAAACCGGTTTCCAGTTGCAACACTGCCAAAAATAGTCTCGCATCAGTTTTTTCCGCCATCTCAAATCTTATTTTATGCCCAAACTGTCGTTTTATACGAAAAAGACGTTTCCCTTCATCACACTTTTTTGCGCCATCCACAAAACCACGGACACTACGAGTACTATCTGAATAGGGATATTTGTGGGTGGACGCGTGGCAACACTGGTGCCATTTGCGTTTGATGAAAACCGGCGCCCATTTACACGAAACTGGGACAAATTCGACGACAGTACGTGTATAAATGCGATAAATTGGCGGTTAATTTGTCACAGGCAAAGCGAGATTGACACAGGTGAGCCCGTATAAATGTATAACGTGTAAACGACCGAAAAGCGAATGGCTGCATACAGTTTGATGCTGTGATGAGGACATTATTATCGATCGCCAACACTTTTGAAGCTTCACGACAACTACGAATAGAAATCGTGACAACAACGGCCAGAATGGCTCTTGAATTGATGATATAGCGATATAGGAGTTGTTAATAGTCTACGATGGTTCAGATTATCGGTCGATTCTAATAGATTCCAGATTGAATTTATAAAATCGACGTGAAGCTCTTGGCCGGAGCGCCGCGTAAAAAACCGTTATAATAGAACGAATTTGAATTTGAATCTGCGTTCGAATACTGCGAACCAGGAGCAAGAAAAATGTGATGTTCCTCGTGTTCCTGCAATGAATTGGCATTACTTAAATAGGATGAGGTAACGCAATTCATAATCTCGTGGGATAAACGATGAACTAGAATGTAAATGAAATCCTTTTCGTCTTTCACAAGTGTTTTAGGCCTATGAACGAGCGTTTGGCTGGATGGAAAATGCATAAATGTAACGGTTTGGCATTGGGTTTGGACTCCAAATTTTTAATGAATGCTTTCTAGAATAGGTCTAATATTGACGTAACTTTTCAGTTGCAAATTTATCAAGGCTGGAAACCTGGGAAAGTGAAATTTTCTTTTAGTAAAACCTGTTGAAGGAATTCAAAAACAGTGGGGAGTCAGTCAAATAATGTAACTGGTTCTGTAAAGACGGGGAATAAGTAGTATTAAAGTTATGTAAACAATCTCGAAATGGTATTATGCATTTAAAAAAATTCATGCGTGATTAATGTTCAAGGAAATTGCCAGGGAAAAATGATTGCGATTCAAAAAATGTACAAAAACTGGGAAAACCTGGTTTTGTCAGAACAAATGATGTAATGATTAGTTCTAGGATTTCAGCTTCTAGAGCGCCATCTGTGGTAGAAGAGTGGTGTATGCAGTGAGGGGTTATCTATAAAGGATGTTCGTGGTATTCTTAGAGGGGGTTTTTGGACAGGTGGGAATGGATCCTTGACAAGTTAAATGTGCAAGTGTTGAAGGAAAGGCCACTTGTTAAATTGACCGAGGACATTGTTGTGATGCGATTCATTTTGCCTGTTGCAGTTGACTGTTGGTCGTCTTGAGATGCCATATTTTTTTTTATTGCGACTTGGCACGTCACGTGGACAATGGTCACGTGGACACCATTTTTTCCCCCCTTCTTCATTGGATGACGAGTTTACGTTTGAAGACTGCCGGCCTTTCGGACAACTCAAGGTAAGTTTGCTCGTTTGATTTGTAGTTCATTTGTCAAAAAAGTCACTTGTTTGTTTTATTGGTGGGAAAACGAAAAGGAAGGTCGGAGACGTTTGACATTTCACACCGGCTTTTGCCACAAATAAAAATTCTTCCCTTTTAACCGGAATAACGCTGTAAAAGAAGAGAGGAGCTGTTAACACGGTTGGTAATTAAGGCTGGAAGCGGTCGGTGTTGCCGAGTTGCTTGTAGTACATGAAATTGAGTGACACCAAAGGCTCTATATAGATATTTATTTATTCGTTGAATTTGAGGGGTTAATCAGCGAACAAGCGACCGCCGACGCCGCTAATTATGCACGTGATGAATTATCTGAAAGCCGTGTTGCCAGCTCCCCCACTCCGCAAGTAGTACTGCTTTTCAAAACCTGAGAAACGACAGAAAATTGGAACACGATCCGTCTTGCTGAATCGGTGCGCACTCTCATAAAACGGCCAGATATTTGGAAACATTTTTTTTCATTTCTCTTTTTCCAGGGGGTGGGAAATAATATTGTAGGGTGGGGCAGTCACGTGACCGACGGCCAGTTTTCGCGTCAGACGGATGGGCATCGTCAGTGTTGCCCTCCTGCAGCTCGGATAACATTATTACTGCGGGTAAAAGAGCGATTTGCCGTTTGAAGTATATGCCCTGTCACCGTTGTTGTTCCAAACCCCCCGGGGGTTATGCATTATGAACGTCGCTGGGATTGCAGGCCCTCGGTTCCCTAGTTAGGGAGTTGTCACTAGAGGGCGTTTGATGGTCCAATGTATAACCTGTATATGATGGAAACTCGAGGGATGACAAAATATTTCCAAAATGGACAAGTTTTCCACCATAGACAGGTTTAGCAAAGTGGATTGATGGGTAGTTAAGTATAGTTTGTGATTTTAAATCGGGTGTTAGATTAGTTAGATTGATATTGGACGACAGGTGGGATTGCGGATCGGCCATTGCGTGTGACATGAGTAATGCACGTCCCCCGTGGAAGCGGATGAGTGTCGTGACGTCACGACTGTTGGTCGAGCGACGCGACGAATCGAGCCGGTGACTTTGACATGATGTGTGACGGCCATCAATCACTTTTATGTTTCTCGTAGCGTCGTTGCCGTCGCGCCTCGCACCGCCCCCAACTTCTCTAGCCTCGCAACAGTGCCTCTCTGTGGCTGCTCGCACCTCAGTGCGCATGCGCGCGCCAGATTAACGCCGAGCAGCTGAATTATGGCCGTTCATTAGGGAAGGAAGCGCCGTTACTGGGTTACCCCCAACCTCCCCTCTCTTTCTCCCCCACGCACCCAGAACGCAGTGAGAGAGAGATGCAGGTATATCGATATGATATCGATTGACTAAGTGCCCGAAGCTCCCGGAGGTGGAGCGCCTTTAACGATAAATCTGACGTTTGGGGCGCATAATAAGCGGCCGCGTTGCAGTAAATCAGCGGCTCGCTTGTCTGTCAAGCGAACCGCTTGGCATTTGCATCCAAACGACCTGCTTTGCCTCAATATAACGCCCTTTGCCGTCGTCGGGGTGCTCAACTCGCAAACCTATTTTTTCCATCGTTTTTTCTCTCCCTCGTTCTCAAACCCAATCGGTCGTTAAGCCGGAGCGCCGCGCCCCGCAACCAGAAACACGCGACTCGAGAAACTTGCCAAACTCGCCTCGTCTTAAACCATTGATTTTATTTTATTTCGAGTGTGGGAGAACGAACGGGAGAAGAAAAGAAAGAAATAGGAGAGGAGAAAGAAAAAAAAGAGAGAGAGGAATAAAGAGTCGCGGTGGAACTTTAATTAATGCCAACCAATTTATGTTTATGCCGGTGAGAGAAAGAGAGATTGAAGTTTAAATATGGTGACTTGTTTAAAAAGGAGAAACGGATAACGGGTCTATAGAGTACACTTTTTTTTTATTTGTTTCACTTTCAAACGGATGATGGGTGGTAGGAAAAAAAAGAGAAAAAAGTAACCGGCTCCCAAACAGGAACTTACTGCAAATTGTTACATAAAGTATCGTTTTGTTTTTATGAATGAAAAGTTCAATGTTATGCTTTAGGGGGTCGTCCATAAATAACGTTTCCATTGTTTGAGGACATACGTTTTTCTTACTATTATTAATCGCTTCAACTTGTATATTTCAAGGAAGTTTTATATACACATACATATTATGTACAGCATTGAACATGTTTGCAATTTTTGATTGAAATGATGGAGCATGTTAACGTAAACTAGAATTCAATTAATACAATCATCCATTTAGCATTAATGCCTTTATCTTGTTTTGCAATATGGACAAAATGCTCAAATTTCAATTTGAGTTGCACGGTGACACCATTTTAACATTTGCTAAAATGCATTGAATTTGATGTGACAATAATTACCACTGCTATTTGACACGATTTGCATTAAACTTTTATTTTGTAAACTAATTAGCTCGCAATAAACGCCAAATAATGAGTGCATAAATGAAATAGGTTGCAATTCAACACGCATTAAATTTCAAATGCGTTGTAATTGAAAATATTTTTATAAATTGTTGTAAATAATATGTAAGTTGACATTATGGACGCTCCCTAATCTTGCAACGGCAAATTCCCCATAAAACTATCTGTCTTGTGCAACTTTATTGCGATGGATCCGATTGTTTGCAACATTTCCGTTCTCATTGTAACCGAAATGTTGCACGTTCTCGTTTTCTGTGCAAGAAAATTGCACGAGTAGACTTGTACGTCTTTCATCTTCCAAATGCAAACTTTTTTCCGCGGCGAATTGCACAAAAATCCAACAAAAACGTTATATAATTGTGGGAAAATGTTTTATTTAGCTGCATATATCCCGGGTGGTTCTAAAGTTATCCTCTTTGGTGTAAATGAAATGTTACATAAAACAATAAGGATGTGGGAGCCGAACGAAACACTTGCGCCCTTTTGACAAGCACGGTAAAGGTAATTCCGGTAATTCCTATGCTTTTCGCGCACCGATAGGGGCGTAAGTAGTTTTGACTTTTGGCCAACGATGGCTCTGTAGGTTTAATTACATTTCTAGCTGCACCCCCGTGGATGGCGAGACATTTGGATCAACCTGTTCAAAATAAGGAATAGGATTAAAAAAAAAGAGATATTTGCACATTTAGTTGTAATTTACCGTACGGCGCACGTCTGTTGGCCCACCCTGTACATAATGCACTGGTGATTTGTTGATGTAAGCGTAACTGGCGTTGCGATTGGTCGGTCGATAAACTCAGTTTGGTTCGCTCTTATATTCGTGGCTCGGTTTTTATTGGCTCCGAAAAGAGAGAATTTGAGCAGATGATGCACGATAAAGAGGCGGTCATAAATCGGCGGCTACACTCATTTTTTTTTCGTCTTCTTTTTCTTACTTCTACATTTTCTCCTTATTTTTTACTATTATTTCCTTTCCATTTAAAACGAGCATAGTCACGTGGCGCCCTCGGTTAGCGCCTCCTTTTCATACTGTTAAATGGTGCATCGTTTCATAAACGCCGCCAAAAATCAGAAAATCAATGTCGGGTTGCGTGCGAATTTGCGACGTCCGCTAGTTGAAGCGTCGTCTTTGATACGCGCTACGCCGCCTGGTGACAACTCCGTAAATCGAATACTAAACTCGCGCAAAAGGCGACTATCATTTCGATTTAATAACTGAAAATCAGGAATATAAATCATTAAGCTAATATTACAAAATATTTAGTATATATTTAGTCAATATTTGCGTCAAATGACACGAGAATTTAGGGGTCGTTCATAAATGACGTGTTGCTAATAAAAAGTAGAATCTGACCTGCGACAACCTTATTGCACGTTTTTATGAATGAAGTTTCGTTTTATTTGGGGATGTAGATTTATATACCCTATGTACATCTTAAGTAATAATAAAAATAAGAGATAAATCGAGCAAATAAAATGGTAAATACTTTTGATTTTGTGTAATTTACTATAATTTGTTACACAATTAATAAATTTGATGAAATTACGTGTTGGTAATTTAAATATTTTAGTCAATTTAAATGGAGTTAGAAATAAAAGGACCGAATTGCATGTCGGAATTTATAGCTTGAAGTAAAAAAAAATGAAAATTGTAAGTAGTAATTTGGCTATTTGGGAAATATGTACGCCATTTTGGTTGTAGTGTCGGATAATCGATGGAAGTTGCATTTTGGTGGTAGTGGTGATGGTGATGGTGGGCCAAGTTGAAAAATAGCGAAATGAGTCGTTCGTATGCGACGTGCGATCGCACCTTAAATTCGTCATTTTCGGGGTATATAGGTGTAGCGTTTGCTTTCGGACGCGGCCACCAGGGGGCGCTCCACTCGCTTCTTCCCCTTGCCTCTCGCAGCCCACCTCCCCTTATGAAGTGGGGCGAGTTGGTTGGCGCCGTTTTATAGTCGAGATTCACGTTCGTTGTGGGATTTGCATAGCGATGAGATGGCATTTGAGAGTGCGAGTTGTGGTTTATTACCCCTCGGAGGTTAATCAAGACAAGTTTTGTAATTGCTAGAAATTATACTCGCCTCTCGACGAGTGCCAACCACCCAATCCTACACCTCCTTCCTATGTGCCCTACTACCGTACTACTTTTCTCCAATGTGATCAGTGTGTATAAGTGCGCGGAGTTCACTCTGCAAACTCCGAGGGGTGGTGGGTTGTACGTAGTTAAATCTACTCAAATGAACTATTGCTAACTTTGTGACAGTTGTGACGTCACTGGGTATTAGTTACTCAAATTACGTCCAAGATTTATAGGAAAGTGATTTGAGAGTAGAAATATAGAGTAGGGTGAAGGGTAGAGGGCGCCACTGCGGAAAACTCCTTGGTCGGCCATATTGGTGCGGTGAAATTATACGACGTTTTCGATGCAATCTGCGCACTATTTTCGAAGACAAGGCGCAATTTGCAGTGGTGACGTCACAGGGTTGAATGTGGGGTGGGGGGGGGGGGGTTTAAGGGGTTTTTGGTCCCTCAACCGCACGCGTTATTCATTCAGCGGCCGTAATTAAGTGCACACTGATTTAATGGCCACATTATACCCAGTTGTAACGGGTTATGCAAAAAGAGCGGTGCGCATGCGCGAGAAATGAGCGGCGTGGCGCTGCGGGCGGCGGCGCTTTTGCGAACTAAGAACGAGAAAGGAGAAACTGGCGGCACACGTATAATACAGGTGTACTATAAGGTAATTGAATGACGTCACGGAGAGGATGAGACTGCAAAAGCTTGACCCCCCGTTCACCTTTTGAGTGACGGCCGATGAGAGCATCATTTATTAGCCGGTGACGTCATGCACCTATTGGCCCTCGCCCATTGGTCAATCGCCTGACCGGACCGACTCGACCACTCCGCTCGTTGACGGCCCATTTATCCGCGCCACCTGTCCGAGTAGGCTTCCGGTCACGTGCTGAGTACGAGATAGATGGCGCTGTCAGCGGACGCCATTTTTGAGTAGCGGCCATCTTGCAGCGCGCTCCTTTGTTTAATAAATAACTTTTCTTGGCTACATACATTTCTTTTAAACTGAAAACTAAAAATTGCAATTAAGTCGAGGAATGTGATTTTTATTTCTCGTTAAACCTGGCCAATAATAATTGTAACCCTTTTTTGTGAGATTTTACTCTATAGTTTGAATGCATCGGCGTAATTTTTCCGTTACATTTGAAATAATTTTCAGAAGAAAAGTAGGAATTTGTTAACTATTACATCGAAAAGCTAATTAAACAATTCATTCAAATATAGGAAATATAATAATCTAATTTTTCTAAATATAATTTCGTTTGCTTATACAGTAAAATTATTTACTAAACAAATTTCAAATTATATACGGGTTCAGTTAGCTTTGAGTTTGCCCAATAAATTGTTAATTTTAGTAATTAGACGGTTTGTGTAAGGTGTGTGTGCAATATAAATGGTATATATTTTGAAAATAATAATGAATGTAAATCGATTTTTAAAAAAATGCTTCACTCGCATATTATAATTAATGGCGCGATTCTTTTATCGATGCTATTTTGTCCTTGTTTCTATCTTCAAGCCCGGTCTTCTAATTAAGCCAGATTGAATTGATCCGCATCGGTTAAAATGTTGCCAGTCCGACGAATAAATCGTGTCCGTTTAACGAAGGAAATAATTTTTCCCAATGTTTGTGTCTATCTTTTTTCTTATTTTTTTTCTCCTCCACCATAGCCTCCATCTTTGTTCTTTATATTACCTCGTTCCCTATATAGAAGATCTTTCTCATGTAGGCCTATCGGATTGCTTGACATCTGCTCGTTTTATTTCACTTATTTATTTAAGAATACTTCCTTTTTTTCTCCTCATCCTCCTTATTTACGTTTTGCCTTTTCTTCCCGCAAACTTACTTATTATTCGGCGAACGAAATACGAGGGAAAAAAATCCAAATGGACAAATGCTTTACGATTGTGTTTTGTTTAGAGTTTTGACAGAACCAGTCATGGCCGACTCGTAAATCTGCTCAAATAAACCACCTGATTGGGCCAAGCTCTAATAAATCATATAGAAGTTTTTCCCGCCATGCACCCCAAAAACCGGAAGTGGAATATCTTTTTTCCCCCCTTCATTTGAGATTTATTGTGTATTTTGTATACATTGTTAGAATATATGGCAGATGTAGACCGTGAGAAATGTTTTTGAGTGACGGTATAAACATGCGTATATGTTGATAGGGGTGGGGTTTAATTAGGAGGGGGGAAAAAGATGAAAACGTAACGGGTGACGTCACGAGAGTCGGGAAAACGGCCGCCATTACGAGTGATAACGAGTGGCATCTGTCGCCATCTTTCTCCTGGCTCTGTCGTTTGTCCTGACGAATGACGAGCATCCAATCGAGGAGAAGTGGTGTTGCCGGTTTCTTTTGCACAAAGTAGTAGTTTACTTTCGCCATATAAGCCTACTTCTGTTTTTCTTTTTCTCTCCATTTGATCACGTTTTATCATGCAGGTGTCCTTTGCAGACAGTCGATACATTAAGTATACCGCATGTATGTTGCCATGTTGCCTAAAATAACTTGTTTTATTTTTCCCTTTCACATATTGTTTGGATGTTTTTATAGTTTTGTTTTGATTAATATTATTAGCCTCTGGGTTTTGTGGAAAATTGTTATCAACTTTATGAAAGATGCATGAATTTCGAATATTGCGTTATTTATTTTGAGTTTGGAAAAAGTTTTTGTTGTTGCTAGGTGGAATGGTATGTAAAGTAATAGTGTATGAATTTTCCAGATGTTCATAGTTAGTATTTTATTTATAAGTAGTAATTCCTGTTTGAACCTTAATATTGCAATATAGGGAAAAATTGCAATGTTCAGTGTGATTAAAATGGTAATAATGGACTCTTTTTTTTAATTGTTATTACCATTGCGGTCTCATGATAGGAAAAATCTTAATTAAAACTTGATAATATGCTCCACCTGTTTATCGTTCTGACATGTTTTCCTGCATGATTCCAGATAATGCAGGGAAGCCTACTGAAAACTCTGCTAATTAAAACATCTGTTCCCACATTAAAATGGCAGTAAGTAAACTTGTAAGACTTCCTGTATAATTTGCATGAATATATGTATCGGTATACGTATATTTATCACTATATGAGTAATTTTATTTCTCCCACAAAAACAACGCAAAAACAATCAAACCCACACATTGCAAAAAGCTAAATGGTAATTAATCGGGTAGGAATTGGCAATCGATACAACAACGTCTGTTTTTGAGATTTTTGTTATGGTAAAAAAACAACAAAAAAAAAACATCCCGGTTTGTTTTTTGGAGGGGCCCTTGTTTGAGTGGAGAAGTCGAGGGGGGAGGGGGAGAAGGGGGTAAAATGGGCGTCCAATGGGAACGAAGTTTGCTGCAAACTGATCCATCAGGATCTCAATAAAAGCGCCAACGTAATTAGCGCAGTAAATCTCTCGCAACAAAACGCGCCCGAATTAATTGTGATTGCGGCAACACCGACCGACGGACCGGAAACGGCGATATTGACGCCACCAGGGGGCGCGGTCATCGCCAAACTGCCAAACTCCGTCTTAATACCTGCTGATTCCCAATCCTTTTCTCCCTCCAACTATATACAGGATTAACAACAACAAACCCAGATTTCGGTATACCTACATTTGCATTTATATTCGTGTAAGTCTTTTTTGCACCGTTGTTATATTGCTGACCCCCAAGATGGCCGCCGAATCAATTTGCATATTGTGTTTTAGGAAATGGCCGACACGTGCCAAGCTCGTTATCGCCTGGTCACGTGACACGGACCCGAAATTTATTTATCCCAGCTGATAAGATTGTGAATAATTTATCGCTTTTGTTTATTGGTTGGCGGTCGAAGCTGATTGGTGGACGAGACGGTGATTTGTGACGTCATTTGGCGCTTTCTTTGTTCGTTGCTACATGTAGATTTGAGATGTTGGTGGGTTGGGGGAGGAGAGGGGTAAGGGGTGGGGGTGGGGGAGGATTTTGGGAAAAGGGAAATGTGTATGTATGTAATGTAAGCATGCGCAATGTACATTTCTTGGTTGGGTCCTAATTAAATTGTCGCCGCTGAAATGAACCCCGGGAGTTCCATAAAGTCGGCTCCGAGGTCAGGTAAGGGCACTTTGGGCCCCAAGCGTCCCCAACCACCCACGGGGGAGCCATAACGTGTAATCTCGCCTATTTGGTTTCATAAAGTAATTACACAGATCCGTTTCCGCGTTTCATGCGTCAAAAATACTACTTTTTGTAGTGTCTGGCAACGCTATCTTCGTCTGTCAACGCGAGGTGCGAGTGTATCGAAGAGTATCGATACTGTATCGGAAAAATGTAGAAGCTGAACGCACCTGATCAAGGTATACCTTTTTGCAGACCTGTTTTGTTTTTTGAACGTTTTGCTCGAACCATGTCGTGCGTGACGTCACAATGGGCTCGTAAATTACACGAAGTATTTAGTCATACGGTCGGTGTTGCGCATTTGCCAGACATGCTTTGCAGGCATTAAAGGGATTGCATATGATGTAACGGCTTTCAGGGGGTTTTAAAACGCTCTCACTACATTGTTTATGTAATTAATTGGCCACTTTGCAAAACACAAATGCCACTTCATAGCTATTCCCATGTTTGGAATCCATCCTATGGCTCTTATTACTTTGGATTTTCTAATTCTTAATTCTGTTTGATTTGGAAAATGTTTGAGCGTCGTGACGTCATCGGCGATTGTTGGCGTACAAAATGTTTGGGCGAGTGTTGCCTATTTGACGCTTTTTGTTGTACAAGATGTAGTAACACTATCGGGGTTGGCTGGAGATTTACGAGGTCCTGGGGGTGGATCGAGTGAGGTGGGTGGTTGAGCACGTCACGTGATAGCGGCTGGTTTTTGGCGGGAAAAAGGGCGTGTGTTTGTATAAATGGAAAAGTGGCGATTTAAATAGGGAGAGTGCAATCTGACTGTCTAATGAAACTATAAATCGGCCGCTATTAATGTCACTTGAGCAAAAGGTGGATTGAACAACACTTGGAGTCGTCGGTTGCCTGGCAACGGACGCGTAACGGCCGCTGTTGCCAGGCAACGGCAATTATGGTTGCCGCCTTTTCCCTCCCGCAGCTCAAGAACATTGAAGCTCCGTTAAATAGTCATAAATTTCCAGATTGTTTCCTACGATTGCCTTACTTTTGCGTGTCACGTGACGCAAAACGCAGCCCTACGTGGCCATTGGTCCTCTTTCGCAGCGCAAACATACTGTACAACACGCTCGTTCTCATTTCGCTGTATTATTTCAACCTGACTTGTTCAAATACTTTTGAGACACCCTGGTTTTCGCGTGCTTAAATTAACTTGTTCCCATTGTTAACCGCATGTGAACAACAAAACTTCCAACCTCCTTCATTATGACAGGCACGCAGCTGTTTTCAGTTTTAATTTATGCTCACTTTTCCAATTGGTCGTTTGCAAGTCATTAAAATTAAGTACCGCCTTCTTTACATCGCGTTTCTATTATATTTTTTTATCAATACGCTGAATGGTGACGTCACATTATTTCAGGTTATTAAATTGGAAATAAACAATAGAAGGTGGGGGTGGTTGGGGGGGGGATGAGGGACAGGGACCGGTCATCAAGATGGTCCTCTGCGTGGCCAGTTGAGTCTGATAGTATCGATAATATCGATCTGCTCCAGCTTCCAAACCACTCATCCCCCCCCACTCCAAACATATTCGTAACTGAAACCTTTTAACCCCTGACCTGTTGTTAACAACAACACGCTTGAACTTGACCTCCCTGCGATGCACTACAGGGGCCGTTCGTAAATTACGTCATCATATTGGCCAAGAACAACCAAATTGATGCGTTTGATTTATAGCTTTTTTGGCAGCGCCACCTGGTTGTCTAATTGCCCTCATGTACGGATCCGGAAGATCGTACGACGGACAGGTGGCGCTGCAATAACAGGATTGAAGTGTGACGTCACTTTTGGACGGGGAGGGGGGGGGGAGAAGGAGGAGGTTTAACAGATATAAGAACAAATAAGTTTCAGGATAGAAGTTGCTCAGGTATTGGAACTGTTTGGAGGGAGACGAAATCGGCCATTTTGAATGGATATGCGCGCGTGTTTTGAAGCGTGGAATGTCGCGTGATTAATGTGCGGCCATTTTGAGATCCCGACAAAAGGCTGGGCAATTATTTCACTCATTTCGTGGTCATAATTCATGGCGGTTTTTGGAGCGACCGCTTCAAAGGGGTGTGTGTGAAAGTGCGGAATGGCGAGCGGTTCAAAACGGCGATCACGTGACCCGTTGGGGCCATTCACGGCAAATAAAACATGACCCATGCGAGAGACCTTGCACGGCGAGGCTACATGATAACCTCTCTCTCTCTCTCTCTTTTCAACTCACTTGACAGATTTATTTGCTCTTCATGCTCGATTCATCTTTCTGTTTTGACACGCCATTGTGACGTGATCTCCTTTCCCCCCCCCCCCCCGCACCTTTCGCTTTCCTCCGGCGAACGAGTAGACTGGTCCGAGCGGCATCGGCCAATCGCATCTCGGCAAGCCACGCCCCTCATGAATCGGCGGCAAATTCAAAACGCGTTCGTTGCACGTCTCGTGCCGTGAGTTACGACCGCACCGCCGCCATCTTGGATGCTGCCTTCCTCCAATGAGCTCATTGTTTCCAAGATCGGCATGCCGGTCACGTGATGCGGCTGTTGTGACAAGAGTGCGCGGCTCGATCGCCAGAGGGCGCCACGCGAAAGCCTCGTTTTCGGTGCCTTTTCATGCAGCCTGGCTGAGTTAATGGCGCCACATAATCTCCCCCCTCCATGCACAACTTGCCACCCCCACGACAGACGTCTCCCGTCCGTCCATCCGTCCGTCTATCAATCAGCCAATCCATGCGTAGTGACGTGTGGACACGCCCACTCGCCGCAGATCGATATATCGATGTCGTTGACGCCTCATCTAGCTGTGGCATGCTTTCTTTACTGCTAACAACTACATTTCTTAGAAAGTTTCTTTATTTTGTGACACCACGCTTGTTCTGAGACAATCAATAGTTCTATTTTCTAAAATCGTTCTTGATAAACTCTGGAATATAGTGTACGGTGTTTTAAAGTTACTGAGGAAAATTGGAACGTTCGATGTATCGATATGGCTATTCGGTATTGTTTATAGGAAAGGTGGCGCTGGTGGCGCCGTCTTGTGGATGTTGACGTTAACGTTGCTTTGTGCAGGAGGCCGTCGTCTACTTCCTGTCGGCGGCCATCTTGGGGGCTTGGCAATGCACCAAAGTGAAGAGGAGACGAGCGAGTGACGGGTGATTGATGTGACGTCACCGGGCGGCGTTATTTACGAGCGAATTAGCCTCGCTGATGCCACCATCAGCCGCTTTCTCCTATCACTGTCACAACCATCCCTCTTTTATTTGCCGCCCCCTCCGCCATATCCCATCTCCCAGCCTGGTATCGATATAATATCGATTTGAAAAGCCGCCGCTATTATTTGCTTTGCTTTCCTTTGCTTTTTTACCGTGCGGTGACGTAAGCGCTAATTTACGATGTTCGTGATTGCCCGCTTTTGCCGCCATTCCTTCCCACCCACCGCATGGAACCTGTTCTGGCGCGTCATAGCGCAGCGCCGCCTAGCGGCCTCCAAGGAAAGTTGTCATATTTTTTTGTTGTCGCTGTTCGGAGGCTGGATGTAGCGCAAACGGAATACTTGCTGTACAATGCAAATGAAGTGACAGTGAAAGACGCGTAAAATTGAAATATGAGACGAAAATGGAGAAAGTAGAACGGCGGCCATTTTGGAGCAACTTCCTGTCATGCGTTTTTAGTAACACATTGTTGTGTATTTGTGTGCTTCAGTGAAATGTACCCTTAACTTTTCAGAGCGAAATGACGATGATGGCGCCTCCTAGCGGTCGTTGAAAGCATGAAAAGCGAATTTATTATTTCAAATAGGCGCCGCGGCGTTTAATCTATTATATAAATGCAAATATCATTCTTGAATGTTTCATATTATGGCTTTGAGATTGTAGCTCCTCCCACTCGTTATACTTTCCAATCACACTTTATTAGAGAAAAATAATTGAGTAGTTTGAGTGATATATAATGTAGCAAGATGGCTGCCAGACGAATCTGTTTTATAACCTTGGACAGGGTCCGGCCCATTCGTTGAGGCCCCCAGGTCACGTGGTAGTGGGTGGTGAAACAATAAACGCCCCCTTGCGCCAATTTCATCACGGAAAGTTTATACCGGTCCAAGACAATGACGATGAGTAAAGGATGCTGGATGCTGGATGCTGGAGAGAAGATGAAACTGGCTGACGTCATTTTACCCGCCCACTATACCACACCTGAGACCGTATTTCTTTTCCTTGTCTTTATCCCGTTTCAACAACAATAATAATAATTCAGGTTATTAATGGAGTATACAGCAGCTGTAATATCGTGTATTCAACTTTAGCTTTTGGGGGTTTGAACGAAAAAAGGGGAGGGGCAAGGAGTTTTTGGTGTGGAAAGCGGCGGCTAATCGATGCTATATATCTCAATTTGAATGTACAGTGGACAGTGTCCAGTTTAGCCTCATCCCACGGGGTCTTTCGATCACTTTTATACTTGTTGGGGAGGGAGGAAAGTCTTTGGATTTGAAAAGAGGGGGGTGTTGGATGGTTGGAGTTTGGAGTGAAGTGGGTGGGGCGTTTATTTATTCGCGGTGCTCGACGATTGGTTTAAATAGGCGAATGCGAAATCGATGTTTTTCTTTTTGTCGTTTGTGGAGTTGTTGGTTTTTGGGTGGCCAAGAGCACGGCTGATATACGTTGAGAGGAGTTGGTTGCCTTTGGCCAGGGCCTACGGATGACCAGCTCTTATTTCAGTCGCTAAACCCCCCGTCCCACAATTCAATTGGGCGAGGCGACGCCACCGGAAGTCACGGGGATTTCCGTGAAGAATGGCCACTTTCCACGAAACAGACGTGTAATTCAACGGAGACTCGTCTCGGGACATGAAAACGGCTTTTGTCCAACACCCCACAATCCCAACCTCCTCCTATATATATACTATACTACCCCACTACCACCCATAACCAACATCGATTTATCGATTCCAAACGATACAATATCGCAATTCTTCAAACTTCCAAACTGGCGGCAAAATTCTCAACTAAACTTGGAAAGGAACGAGACCGAAATCTGGATATTAATTAACATTCAAATTCAGGGGACATTCAACAATCATGTTATAATGTACTCCATTGCCGCCATTACACCAGTTCGCATACAAATAATCCAATTGTAAGAGTTTAATCGTTTGACCGCCATCTTGTCGATAAATATTGACGTTTTTAATAATAATAATAAACATTCAAAAACGAACACAGGCAAGTAGAGGGTATTATCATTATGAGATGACTGGTGTAATGGCGGCCAAAAGAGTGACAATCGTTATTGTGGATTGTGTTCAGATGTCAGATATTGTAAATTTTGAAGTGAGATATTGAGGTTAGAATATGGAGAAGATCGATTTCTCGCAATATGGTTGGTGAATCGATGAGGTGGGTGTGGGATGGTTGATGTTGGATGGGAGGGCGGTGTAAGGGGGTGGGGGTTAGTTTATCAGAAGAGGGCAGGAAAGCGAAACAAACCCCGGTGTCATTGTAAATCTGGGGATCAATCTGGCAGGGTTTGCGGCTGATTGGCAACTTGTATTACCTGCTGCGGACACTGTCCACTGGACCCAATGTCCAGTGTGCACAATAAAGCAAAAAAGTGGGAGGAGGCTTTAGTTGCAATGTCCGCCTCTTATCACCGGCCACGCTTCGTTGAAAATCTCTTTTCGACGCGACGCTCTTGCCACCAGACACCAATATGGCCGACACGGCTTTTGTTTTCTTTACCACGATTAATGAGCTGAACGAAATATTTTTTACCCTATTATATTCCAAAATCGAGGTTATTTACTTACCTAAATTAACAAATAAGATAGTGGTAAGCGACCGACGAGACACGATCTACGCTCGGTCCGCTTTAATAAGCCACGCCCCAGCCGCCATTTCTTAGCCAACCCTTTGATACGCAAGTGTTGCCATGCAGTGAAGCAAACATCTCATTGGCGAAACTACGCTTACAAAATCACTGCTTTGTACATTGATTGCGTAGATTACCCTAAGCATCGGTACGACGTTTAACATTGGATTGCCACTCCTAGTTAGATATATAGCAAACCTCGGGTAGCTGTTGGTTATTGACTGGTTTATAGTGGTTTATTGTTGGCGTCGGTTGTTAGGGATTGGTTTACAGTATGGGGGTGGGGGTATGCGTGTGTGGTTAATGGAGTTTGAGACGAGCGCTGTTGCCAGGTAGCGTCGAAATGTAGTACGTACTATAAAGGAAATGGGTTGTGGCCAATAAAATGGCGCAAGTTGATTTTGTTGTGTGTCTTTCTGTGTGGGTGCCCCCTTTTTTTTTCTTATCTATTCGGTTGTCGTGCGTGAAAAGTCCATCTTGTCGCAGAAGGGCACGATGGACAAGGGGGACGTTTGTACGCTGTAATAGCCAGCCTCAATTACCAGCACGACAGAGTTATGGCGGACGAGGGTTATACGCGGGTCACGTGATTGGCCCTGCGCTTTGATGAGCGTTATTGCGAGCGCTGTCATTATTTTTGTGGCCCTTGCAAGCATTATGCCTCAATTTTCCATCGTCCCCATCCAACACCCCACCCACTTCTTTCTTACGCTACCTCTCCCCCTTCTGCCTGCATCGGTACAGGGGGACATTCATAAACGATGTTTCTAATAAAGTAAGATTAGTGGGGGTCTTCCACAACCCACTCATTTTCTATTTGAACATAATATGTGGAAGATACATAAATATTAGTCTGGGTGTGTGTTAAATACTGAATTTAGTCGTGGTTATTGTGATTTAAAAGATGAATAAAACGCGAGATGATTTGGTGGAGCAGAAAGGTTCCCCCTGTTAGTGCACTTCACTGCGCAGTTGTTTCAAGACAACGTCGCGCATTGAAACGGAGCGCCACCTAGCGTCGTTTGCGTCACGTTCTGGGGGCAATATTAATGAGTGGTGTCAATAGCAGCATGCGCGTTCGCTGATTGAGCATTCCCTCCTGGATTAATCAAAACTTGGCCCCAGTACATATAGAGCAATTATGGCGATAAATGCGATAAAAGATGTCTGCCGTAGGCTGGCGACATTTTGAATTGTCGTCTGAGTCGGAGCGCCGTTAAACCGTACATCGATAACATCGATTAAGAAGTGTGTGTGTGTGTGTGTGTGTGTGTGTACATACTTGTCGGTAAATTTACGACGCCTTGTTTCCGTGCGTGTAGTTGGGAATAAAGTGCGGTAGGTGGCGCTGCAAGGACGGGTGGTTGTTGGCTGTGCTATTTATTGGCGGCCATATTGCGGAAACCGTGAAACAATCATGTCCGCACTTCGTTTGTTTCGCAGCACTTGGTGATTGAAATTGAAATTAAATTGGCGCCAACTGCATCGGTATCGATAAATTGCCACTGTTGCCAGATTCATTTCTATCCCGTAGGCCTGTATGGAGTAATAAATCTGATTTGGAAACGTAATTGCGACGCCATTTGTTTCTTTTCCCAAAGAAAAATGGAGCAACGGAGCAAAGTACAGAAGAGAGGTGGGTGTGAAACCTCGAGGGGACATTAAAAAAGTAGGTCCCGTTTTCGACAATCTTGTATTTCTTTCACCAACATTTTGATTACGACAGTGATTAAAATCTACAGTTGTAAATTTAAATACTGCATTGGCTCCACCTATAGAAAAATATTTCATTTTTGCCAAATGTAAGCGCAAGTCATTTAAGCCTATAGTAACTTATAATAAGCCTTTGTTACGTGTGGTTTTTGTAGGTAATTAATGAAGCATAGTACATAGCACATGATTTACGGATGACCCCTGTATGATAGCAGATATATGGACTAAATATAAAATGACAAAATGAGCTTCGAAAGGTTTTTTGATTAAATAAATGTAAAGGGGTGATTTGAGAGATTGGAATTAGGCTTGAAATAGGCTTAAGTTAGGCAGCTAGGCTTATTTGCAGTGCAATCTAATAGCAGGGTTACAATGGAAATAGCGTCGTTACGGCAATTGACGCACGGTGGCGCTCTGCAGGGCTATACATGAAGCGAGGCATTGTGGGAATGGGAGATGAGACGAGTTGGAGAGAGAGAGGAGGAGAAGAAGAATAAGAAGAAGAGAGAGAAAAGAGGTTTTGATTTACAACTGCGAAAATTTAAACACCTTGTACAAGTCAGGCAGCTGGTTCCGGGTGAAATGTTTCGCGGACTACAACGCTTTTAATTACATCTTGGCGCACTTTTCCCCAACTCCTAACTCCCACCACCTCCACACAAACCCCCCTCCTCGTCAAGGACACGCCCCCCTCGCTAAAACATCGCCACTGGGCGGAGTCACAGCGGTCGATGAGCGACGCCTCGCTCAGATCTCTATTCCACTTACGCCCCTTTTGTGCTCTGTTCACGTACAGTTCGTACCGAGGATTCCGGAAGAGGGGCGTAAGTCATTGATGACAACTTTATAAACTCTAACCATGCTCTAACAAGACGAGAAGCCTAAATGTGACCTAGAGACCATGTGGAGAATGCATATAATTGAACATTTTTGATAAAATCCATTTGAAACAGGTCACGAAAAACATATATTATAGTTGAAATAAAGAGAATGCAATTTTGCAATGTTGTGACAATTTATAGGAATCTTGAAATCAAGGAAATGTTTGTGTTGACATAAAGATCGAGGCCCAGAAATATAAATTAAAGAACTCAGAATCATTATTTTATACATGTAGGAACGTTTTGCAGCGCCACCTAGGTATATCATCATGCAATATTGCATTTAGATAAGAAAGAAATGATAATGAAAGTGCAATGGATATCGGGGAAAAGGTAAATTTGTAAAATTCCCCTCGAGTGGAATCATCACAATCACAGGGGCGTAAGTTCAATAGGCGACACTGGCCACGAACGCCCTTGTGTGTATAAAAGATTTGACGGTTGAAATTTTGCGCCAATAATTCACACAATGGCACATGCGGCCATTTTAAAACTTGGACCAATGAGCAAGTAGGGATGTTCAGTTGAAGCCCCCCTTGGTTTTAATAGTTGGGGGTGGTTGGGTGCAAAGGAAAGACGGTTGGGCGTTGAATATGAGACGCAATTTGTGTAAATTTTGGGAGAGGAGGTGGGGGGGGGGGCATTTGGTGGAACCCCCCCGGATCGTCGTCTGCTCGGCCGAGAAAGGGGCTAATAAGATGGTTGGGGCAATCTGTTTGCCGCGCGCGCGAAATGCGGTGATTTCGCCTCCTTAATTACTCTCATTTCATAATTCATGCGATCAAATATAAACATGACGTTTATAATGGTCGTCTGCTCCCGCGAGCGAGCTAAGACGCCATCTTGCACTTCTACTTCTCCTCATCCTCCTACTTATACTCCAACTCCCACTCCCACTCCAAAACGGAAAACCAACCCTTTTCTTCGCCTTTTTTTCAAACCCCTACATTATAAACTGTACAATGAATAGTACTTCCTGAACACACCACCAGGGCTCGTTTTTATATTTCACACTCAGCACCTCCTCATCTTTCGAATTTTAAGGCGAGTGGGATTATGAACCAATCAGCTGTTCGGAAAATTACACCATCACTGTAATCACGTGAAATGTTCCGAGCTTTTTTAAAAGCATTTTTTTAGATGAAAAAATTACTTCGAAACCTGTTAAAGCCGAAATCTTAGGCAGGTTTTCCTCTAATTTAGAAGAGTTGTCAAGTAGTCAATTTGTTTGTACTTTTGGGGAAAAGTTAGGACAAATATATGTATGGATAATGTTTCTAACAGTTCATACCAGGTGGCGCATCAGAAAACTAGGTTAATTAAACATCAAGTTGGCATTAAATTTACAAATGCTGTGAAAACAGCATTGCATTTTATCTTATACGAACCGTAGCGCCATCTTCTTACGACAAAATGCAACATTACAATACACATTCTTATTATAAATAATGATAAGCCCGTTTTGAAGAAAATATAGTATTACATTATGATAGTATTACCCCACTGGAATATTACAGATGTGCCTAGTGCCACCTGGTGTCAAGAATCTCAATTAAAATTATGGCACCACAAAGACAATCGTAATAATGTACATTCAACCTGCTAATAATTTCCTGGAAATCAATAGGCTGTTCTATTTTAACGTAGAGGCTTGTAGCAAGCAGTAACGCCATCTTGCGACGAAATGCTGCATTACATGTGTAAAAGTACTGTTGTGCATGACAAAATCATAATTTCAGGTAGAGTAGCCCTGCGAACAACTAACACTTGTAATAGATTTTTAGTAGAAGAGAAATGATATATCCGCAGCGTCACCTGGTGGCCAGATATGGTTTTTGTTTTGCTTTGATATTTAATTATCATTGGAGTTGAGTGGAGTGGAGAGAGAATTGTGGCATATGGTTGTATGTGATGCAAGATGCGAGCATGTGGATGCTGGAGAGATGTTATCAGGGAAGTCACGTGACCGGAAAGACGATCTATGCGCACCCTGGCGTTTGATTATTTTTTGGATCCTTCCCCGACACAAACTATCACAATAAATCACGTGTCAATTACCGCGCGCGCGCAAAATGGCGTCGCTCCACCATAAATCGCGCTCCTAGTGGCGAACGCGTGCAACAGCAACAACAACAATGCCATTACTATCACCATTCTTTTTACCCTCCTCGCATCTTGTGTGTGTGTGTGTGTGTGTTTTTTCGCATTACGGCGCTTCTTCAACTATACAAACTCTTACTTGCTGTCATTAATCGTTATCACGTTCAACACGCTTTTTGATTGGTGCATTTTGATGCGTCCATATTATTACGGAAAGTTTTGAGTGTCGGTTTTGCGGTGTGGTGACGTCACGTGGTTTATTTTGCGTTATTATTTGGCAAGTTGGAATTGGTTTTCTCTCCTTGTGTGGCTATGATTTGTGCCAACCGGAATGCGGATGACACGAGTCGATTTTTGGCGCCAAAACCGCGACGGCGGCCATTAATCGTCATTGCTCCCAATGAAAATGCAGATGATGTCACGTGTGCGCATGCGTTAACGCTTCTTCCCATCATCCCACCCACCCTCACTTGATTGTTCCTCTCATCTTCTTATTTGCTCCTCATCCAGCTTCCAGCTTCCCACTTTTGTTTGTTGCGCCGCCTCCGCCAGGTGGCGCTCACCACCTTCCCAACACTCCGCAGCATGGATGAGACTGCATCAAAACCTGAAAACCTGCAAAAACAACTGTTGGACAATGTTTGCAACTGCCAGGTGGCGCATCGAATGTGCTGCTGGTTAACGTTCTTAATCAACAGCGTGTTCGGTGCGCCATCTGGTATAAGACCGGAGAAACGTTTTTGTTACTTATAGTAATTAAAAGGAAATTTGAAGTTGTACTATATTATATAGAATGTTTTGGAAAGGAAACGACGACAAAGAAGGATCTTTCTGTGTCTGAAAGCAAGCTGAAAGACAGGGAAAAAAGTAAGAAAAGCCTGGAATATACACACTGTCTTTACTAGTGAATCGATTTGTCGCCACCCACCCAAAGTAATTCCGCGTAAATCTCTCGCTGATTGGTCGGGAAATTTGACGACGGAAGCGCCGTCTGTCGTCAGCCGCTGATTGTAATTAATGGCGTCATTTACATGGAGACGGCGGCAGTAAAACTGTTGCCAGATTGATGTTTACGTCCGACCGATTTCGCATCAATTTTTCCTCAAAAACAGATACTGTTGCCAAACGTCTCCATTAATTACCCCCACACTCCATTTGCATCGATTGCGTAATCGGCACGGAATTATTATTTCATCCCCACCTGCCCATTTGCATCATGGGCTCCCACATTTTAAAGACACGCGCCGCCGTCAGGTGGCGCAACCGAGATTCACGCCCAGATATCTTGAATACAAATGAAGCATTTGCAACGAATGATTTACTTCATTAAATACATCACTGCCAAACAAATGACCAATTTGATAAACTTGCGCAGACCGTAAATTAGCACTACGTCACAATGGAGTCTTCATCCCATTGGCTGAAAAACGAGCTAACAAAAAAAAACTGACGGAGGATATCATGATTATTATTATTACCATGCAGATTGTCATAAATCTGTAGGTTGTTTTTTATTCCACGAGGGCGCCACTGTGCATACAACATTGTAACTACTAAATGAAATTATTCCCCATAAAACACGCAGTGTATTTGTGGTATATGTGTAAATTGTACATAGTATTGTTTAAATATAGGTCATAAATAGTTAATATTTGTTTGTGATTAACACTTTTTAAAACCGATTTTGCAAAATTAAACAGAGACTACGGCTCCGCGGTTGTCCGAGACGCTGGTGATGGTGAGACGGCCTGGATCATGCGAGATGCCAGATCAACACACTGTAATGTTAGCATTGGTTAGTTAAACCCTGCAACAATTACTAAAGGTACGTGTCAGTTAGAAAGAAACTCTTACACGTGCATCTGTTTCCATGTCGATGTCCGCCGCGCGCTGAGCATTGATACGTTTCTGCTGGAAAGCGGACAATTGCTCGATGGCAGTTTCCGTATCTCCAATATTGTAGCAAAAAACCGCGTAGTTAACGCTAATCATTGGGTCCTGACTGTTAAGTGTAAAGACTCCCTTTAAATTCTCCATATATTCACTGGGATCCCACGTATCGCAATACTTACGCGTCAAACTTCAGCGCTTGCGCATACGCGCGCCTTGCATTTTCCGTATCCGCGAGGTAAGTCAGCGCAACTGGAATAAAATAACAGGTGACGTCATACGTTTAATTGTTTATAGGAGATAAATGTACACAAACTTACTGGCTAACATCATGTACACTCTTCCCAAGCGTGGCTTGAGCGCTATCGTAGCGCTTAGGAAATTAAAAGCCGAAGAGTACTGTTGCATTGTTAGGTGAACCAAACCGAGATTGTAGAGTATCTTCCACTCCAGAGGTTCAAGGTAAAGAGCCCTTTTCAGACAGCTGATAGCCTATAGGTGAGATATATTTTAAAAAATGGACGACGTGCAGTTGAATTTTAGGTGGTTAAATACTGACGGCCACGTATTTCTTTCTGCCGTAGAAGCCCATTCCGACGTTGTTCCACAAGGGTGAGTTGTCGGAGTCCTTTGCGGCCATGGTACGGTACTTTACAAGGGCAGCGTCGAAGTCTCCGTAAGTCTGCGTGATGGCACCGGTGGCCAAAATGGCGGCCGAGTTGTGAGGGTCTAGCGCTAGACATGTTCCGATACGCTCGAAAGCCTTCTGACCAGCTCCCAGCTGTAAGTAAAGCTTTCCTAAGTTGCAGTGCATGTCGGCATCGTTTGGAAAGTACCTGGAAGTAGTACGTACTCCGTTCAAGGATAAGAAACCCATAAGCGGTGCACGTGATCGGGGTAATTGTTACATGAAATAAAACCATCAGAGAACCTGATGAACATGGGAACTTACTGTGTGGCCTTGTTGTATACCTCAAGTGCAGCAGTGACGTCATCAAGTGCCCAATAAGCTTCGGCGAGTCTTTCGAAAGTATCCTGACGCCTGCATACTTGCAGCGCGTTTTGTAAACACTCGACAGCCTGGGATATTGCATTAACAATGTTATAATTGAGCAAAAATAGAAGGCAGATTCACGATGAGCTGTACCATCCGGTAATCCTTAAGACGCAGATGACATTCTCCAGCCCTGTGCCATGACTCCCAGTCATCGGAGTTGGTCTTGGACACGTCGCCGTACAACTCGATGGCTTCTTTTGGACGGCCTGACATGGCCCTGAAAAATATAGATGGCTTATTTGCCAGTATTAAAAGATCTTAGGGCACTCTGAGAGGCCATATGTACTGCTATATACAATGATCTGGCGACTTGTTTAAGGTTGTCGGTGTTCTTCGGGTTGATGGCAACGCACTTGCGGAACAATTCAGACGATTCCCCTATTTTCCCTTCTTGTCTTAGGATGAGCCCTTGCACGTAAAGGGCAAATTCGCCCTTTCCTTTAGTTTCTTCTAATTGTTCCTTGATTAGTTTCTTGCAAATATCCCATTCATTGCGAACATAGTGCATGTGGATTAGCCAATTACGGCGCTCAGTTGGCACTAATTCATCATCTGCAAGAAAAAATTTGAATATTCAAATCGTCGAACGATAATAAATACATTATATTAAAATTAATTAATGCATGCCATCATGTTGATGAACTTGCTGCTCTGATCGTTAATTTTCACCCTGTACCTTTTTGACGCCTAGTTTGTGCAGATGGACGACTTCTTGGCGGGCCTTGATCAGGTACATCTTTGAGCACATCAAGGGGCTCCATAACCTACAAAAAATCTAATTTTATAGTGTCAAAATAATACACGCAATTTTCTTGCGTCGGAAAAATTAGCGTGCAACACTATTGCGCAGCACCGTAGGGATGAATACGTTTACCGACAGAAGATTGCATTACAGTCAATCTCACGCAAGAAAGTTGCGATTACAATATTTCGCTTACGATCAAACCTACATCTTTCCGCTTATCTTCACCCGCAGTACCTGCGTACATTGCTCGAACAGTACTAGTTCACAGTGCCCTGTAATTTATAAAGATCTGTACTTCTAAACCGTAATTTTTGATCCTATTCATCAGACCTTGGACGAAGATCAGACCAAGATCAGACGAAATGCTTTGTTGTCGATCCTGTCGCATCCGATCTGGCATGCAACATTCTTGCACGGGGGTAAACGCGTTTGCAACTTTTGCGGTCAGCTACCGATAATATGTTGCGTGTGCAATAAGTTGAAGCAATAAAGTTGCACGGGAAACTGCCAACAGTTGCTATGGTAACGTCGATGTTGCGCTTAACATTTGAACATCCCATTACAATTTAGTACTAAATTTACTGGAAGCAAGAAAATAATAAGCTGCAAAACATAATCATTTTATTTGTTGGTTAGTAATATATAAGGCATCACAGGCACATTAGGTTGTCAAGTATAATTTTATATTTCAGTGAATGATTTTCAAGGTGGCAATGATGACATCATCGATGACGTCACCGATCAATCGAGGCGAACTCTTTTCATCTGTGTATTGTTCCGAGAACCATTTTCAGAGACGCTTCCCAGCAGCTCTCTCACGAATTTAAACCGCGACAAGAAGAATTTCCATACTACGTACCATCCTGCGACGAAAAATTCAAATTGCAATAAATACACCAAACTACGGCGCTCCTGCTCATGGATACCGCCATATTCCGTGCAAAATCGTGTTTTGAAATAAAGACATAAATGCGGAAAACTATTCGCTCACCTAAGCATACAAACATTAGGACGAGAAAGAGTGAAGAGATAATTGAGAAAATTGCGAGGAAAACTTCTTGCATCGTAAACTAAGATCATCTCTCGTCAGAAGCTTGCAGACATAAACGCCATTACGGTTTTATCGCCCATTGTTGTCAATCCGACTAAATAAAGTACGCTTCTACATTTTAACGGTTTTAATTACGAGTCCGGTTTTTGTCCACAGTCAATTCGTCGAGTGACTGTAGATTATTATCCTGGAAGACAAAATTATACTACCCCAATGAGGTGGAGCAGAAGGGGATATGTACGCCATTATCGACAAGGTTTTTGGCAACAGTGGTTCCATGTACCGGCGTTCGTTGTTTGCACGGATTGAGAGTATTTTCCGTGCAACTCGTTGGCAGTTGGTTATAAATTTGCGTAAATTTTCAGTGAGTAGGATGACGGGAGTGTTTGTGGAGAGATTAGACCCGTCTTCGGGAAAATTAGAGTGGCACCACGAGGATGAATCTTACGATTATTACCAGGAAATAGCCAGGTTGGAATTTGCGTTTCCATATTTCGCAGTTGTCAAAAAGCGACTGAAAATATTGAACACATATATATGTTTCGTTTGCTTTGCATCATAGATCCGGGTATGCTGATATGCTTCACGACACAGAAAGGGTGAGAAATAGGAATTATTGCGATTGTTCCCGCTTGCGCAATAATCTTGCGCGAGTCCCATTGTGGGGCAATTTATACTAGTATAACATTAGGGGAATGTTGCACGCAATACAGACGCTCTGCAATATTGTTGCACACGTGTGGAAATTGAAATATTAGGGACAATTAAATTAATGATGTATGAATATCGGCGATTTTAAAAGATAACATTGTATTTTTATAGCCGTTTAAATCATTTTTAACGTTCTGTGGGAACCAATTAACAAATACTCATTTGAAAAATTAATTATGTCAACATATTAAATCAATAAATTGTTGCTGTTCCAAGATTGCAATGTTTTTGAATGAAATCCTTTTTGTGCAGAATTGGAAATATTACCAAGCATTGAAGTTGGCCATAGAAACAATGAAACACCGTGGTAAAAAAGCCAAAGTGCTGGACATTGGAGCAGGAACGGGTATACTTTCAATGATGGCAGTGGTTTCCGGTGCAGACACTGTTATCGCATGCGAGGTATTTCATCTTAATCCTTAATAGAAACTAAGGAATGCATTATTTTAATGTTTGGATGTTTTTTTCTGTAAGGTTTTTGAGCCAATGGCGAACTGCGCTGCGCAAGTTATTGCGCAGAACGGCTTTGAAACTAAAATACAGATCATAGCAAAACGTTCTACTGATCTAACAGTTGGTGAAGGTGAGGTTATACTAGACACACAAACTGCTTTTACACATACTAAACTCCATGTTAAATTGAAAGATGGTGACATGAAAGAAAGGGCAAATATACTGGTAACAGAAGTATTTGACACGGAGTTGATCGGAGAAGGCGCAATTGGTACTTTTAATCACGCGCATCAGTACTTGTTGGAGGTACGTTGGTTGTATTCTTATACTGTAGTTCGTAACGAGGTAAAACTATCTCCAATTACAAATTGTTCTGTAGGAAGACTGTCTGGTCGTGCCATCGAAAGCCACCGTATACGCTCAAGTAGTCGAGTCGGACTTCCTTCTGCGGATGAACCGGCTACAACCCGTCACTTTCCCGCCTGAATTCGGTGCCATCCCCGACATCGTACCTCCTCCAACTGTTGCGTCCTGTCCCGGTTCCATGGCACTGCACGACTTGCAGCTCAGCCAACTGCTACCTGGCCGCTTCAAACCGCTTACGAACGCCGTACCGGTGTTCAGATTCAATTTCGAGAGCAAGACGCCAATCCCATTGGAAGACGAGAGTGAGTTTGAAGTTGAAGCTTTGATCAGTGGCATGGCGCAGTCAGTGTTTGTCTGGTGGGATCTTGAGCTGGACCCTCAGGGATCCATCGTGCTTACGTGCGCACCCTCGTGGCAACATCCGGAAGGTGAAAATGCACAGGTAAGTTACCCCCCATATGCAGGAAAATTTTATCACAGTTATCCAAGTAACTAATTGGTTTAATTGTGCGGCAGTGGCGGGAACATTGGATGCAGGCCACTTATTATCTTCCTGATTTCCTGGAAGTGACCAAGAATGCCAAGTTCAGCGTTCACTCCTGTCACGATGAATACAGCCTGTGGTTTGCAGTCAGCCCCACATCATCATCTCGGTAACTATTCATTTTGTGGTTACGTGTACAGTTGTCTCGCGAATAGCTTTACGGTGCTACCATGGATTGGTACTAGTTAAATTGGTTTGCGGATTCGTGAGGAGGACTCTTATGTTATTGGGGCAGTTTCTGGGAATTTTTTGCGGCATTTTTTTATGGCGGAAGGGGCGAAGGCGTAACGGGCAGCGAGCCGATGGAGGTGTATGGCAGCGCCGTCACAAGGCCCCTCTGCAACTGCGGCGCTCACATCGGACTCTCGCGCAGGAGGATCGGCATGCTCAACGACCTGGAACGGCAAATAAAGTACATGACTGCCATGAAACAGGTGAAACATTGTATTGTCACCTATTCGTGTTCGTGTATACTAAGAACATTCTCCTCGCAGATCATCCGAGAGGACACCGTCTGTTTAAGTATTGGGAACGGCTCTCTGTTGCCGCTTCTTGCCGCCAGGTTCGGTGCTAAAAAGGTAACTTGGATAGTAAAGTGATACTGGAACAACAGTTTTGGAAATTGATGAAGTGTTTCTCTTTTAAAAGGTGTATATATTAGAGGACTTTCATTGGTCTGCCAAGCTGTTACAGTCCTACATAGATTACAACGGTTTAGCGGACCGCGTTCACGTAATCGCGAAAGAAGCGGAGAACGTTGACGCGGCGGACCTTCACGGGAACATTGTAAATATTGTGCCGCGCGAGTAACAAAAGGATTTTAGATTCACACGGTTGATGTATAATATAATATTCTAGATAAATTTGGTGGTGAGTGACCCGTACGCGCTGGACGCGATATTTCCATGGCACCACGTCGAAGCCCTTGCTCCGATGAAGACCCTCGCGAAATTTATGACCGAAGACAGGGACGTGTTGCCCAGAAAGCTGTCGTCTCTCGTGATGGGAGTGGAGTTCAAAGATTTTTGGAAGATTCACGCTCCGGTTGGCAATTATGATCTGTTCGTGTTGGATGCTTTCGATGATCTAGTCCAGGTTGGAGTTGTAGTCGATGTCTGTGAGCTACATCTGAGGTACCAACGTTGTATTTTGGATTTTGCAGAGTGCTGCCGAAAGGGCCGACAGCACCGTTGAGAGTCAACCTTTGTGCGAATACGTTGCAAAGGCGATGACTCTGCCGTTGAAAATAGTGGAATTTGATTTGGTCACATTGACTTACAACGAGAAAGTTCCCAGCCCAACGGACATTGTCCCGCAATGGTAACTGCATCTTGTGTGAGCCATACTTTTCAACAAGTGTTGTTTGACTATGAATTTGTTTCAGCGAGGGAACAATGAATGGCCTGGTGATTTGGATGGAGTGGCACTTGAACGAAGGTATTACGGTGTCGGAAGGACCAGTAGGACCGGTGGTTTTGGGGCAGAAAGTGAACTGGGACCTTTACTCGATGCAAGCGGTGGACTTCAGCAATGTCTCGGGAGAGGAAAGGAACGAAGATGGCCAGATTGGTGTTCAGTGCAGACACCAAGAGGTTCTTGAAACACTCAAAAGAATGTTCTAGACAGGAAACCTTTGCGTCTAGCTTATTGAATTTCTCCCATTTGTGGGAAAGTGGATTTACATTCTCGGAATCGATGCGAAAATTGCACGTTTTGATTTTATAATTTATATTTACAAATGTCTTCGCGCAAGTTGCATTAGGTACCATGGTTATTTTGTACTTGCAGACGAAAATGTGAATTAAGTTACGGAATTGAATTTTGACGGTTGCTCTGATTTGCTAGTGAGGGTTATTATAGATGCTGTTTTCTATATATGTAAAGTTCTTTTTGTAAAAAAAAGTGTCTGGTGTGGATTATTTATCCATGTCGTCATAGTGTTGCGCGATTTCTGTAAATTCCCGGTCCCAGTACAAAAATTCATGCAGGATCTTGCAAAGTTTGCAGAAAGTTTTTTGCAGGAATATAAGCATGTCATGCAGGAAATTGCTGCAATGTCCTGCAAAAACATTCCTGCAAATCATATTCCTGCATAAATTTGCAA
>JAQIWR010000035.1:0-39565 GCA_034695945.1 Glomeris hexasticha
CCGAACGAGGCAGCAGGCGCCGAACAACTGGCTTCAACAACGAGTATTTACATTCCCTCCCCATAGGGCGCGCGCCCGTCGCGCGCTTCCAACCTCCTTGGTGGGAACATTAAAACATGCCCTAGATTTCACATTTTATTAGTAGTGGCAATGTGGATGATTTTACAGTGAGAGCTGTTCTACATTTTTCCATTGAAAACAGAACAGGTTTTATTTAATTGGGCCGCCAATAGGGATAAGGTCAGCCAAGCTGGATGTCGATTATGTTTGGTAGAAATAAAATGACCTCTGGCCAAGGCCAGCCACAAATTTGGTTCTGCTATTGCTGAGCAGCACTGGCCAGTGGGAACAATAAAAACCGGTCAGGCGCCTCTAGGCTTTCCTGGCGACTCCATGTTGTCGTTGCCCAGCGCGCAGACGCCGCCGCCCAGCACGCAGACACTGCTGTTAGGCGCGCATACAACACTTCTTGGTGCATACACGCCACCATCCAAAAGCGCCCCGTGGCGGCGCAGCATAAATTCGTTTATGCATAGTTTCGTCCGTGCATAAGTTCGTTTTTACGGGTGCACAAGTTCTTACACACACAAGTTCGTTTTTTTAGTAGATTCGTTTTACCCATAGTTCCGTTTTTGTGTAAGTTCATCTCGGCACAGCTTCGTTTTTGCAGTAATTCGTCTGCGTTTTACTTCATTACCCAAAAATTCATCCGAGCTTAAATTGGTCTGCAGCAGAAGTTCGTCCAGGCACAAGTTCGTCCAGGCCTTATTTCGTCATTTCGTCAGGCATAAGTTCGTTTTGATTCGCTACTGACAAAACGAACTTATGATCAGACGAAACTATGCATAAGCCTGCATAAACAAATGAAGGATTTAACGAATTTGTGCCCGACGTGCCAAACAGTACCAGTATGCCACCGCCACCCAGTGCGAAGTCATCGCCTGGCACGCAGCCACCACCACCCGGAGCGCAGCCAACGCCGCGCGGCACGCAGCCACCACTGCCCAACGCGCAACCGCTGGGCAAGCAGACGCGGTCGCCCGGCGAGCAGACACCGCCGCTCAGCACACAGACGCTGCCGCCCAGCAAGCAGACGCTGCCCACGAGCGCTCCACCGGTGCTGTCACCACCGCCCGGGACGCCGCTGCTACAGCAGTGCGCCCCGTCATTGAAAATGTCGCCTTGTGGCGCACCATCGCCACCACCTTGTGGTGTGTCTTAGCGACCGCTTGGCGCTCCATCACTACCGTGTGGCGTGCCATCGACGAGGACCAACAGTTATAAAGTACTTTAAAAGCCAATATTTTCGCGGGGATATATTTTCGCGGAAACCCAAGCATGTGACCTTTTGCGGAGGCTTTATTTTCGCGGTGGTGACATTAATTTTCCATTATTCGAAATAGAGCAAGTACATTTCACGGTGTTTTTATTTTCGCGGAAGATTGCTTGTCAGCGAATATAGCGAAAATAAAACCACCGTGAAAATTACCACTTTTAAAGTAACCAGATTTGCACATTACTTTTTTTGTTGAAGAAATGATTGCAACCAACATATTGATGGTGCCTAGTATTTAAATATGTATAATACTAAGTAATTTTTCACAAACAGCCCAATTACAGTCGCACATACACGACATGGATAACTTTATGCGGCTTATTGCCGTTGGCTGCCATCGAACCACAAAATGCAATAACATATTTAATTCTCCCAAGGTTGAGGAATCAACAGAAGGGTTGGTAAACATTGTTTACTTGTACAAAGCAAAGGGTGCAGGCATGGAACTTCCAGCTCACCAAGTGGCAACACATATACTGTTTGGACTGCCGACTGAATATAACCACTTGAAGGAAAGCCTGAAGGTAAATGAGCCAACTTTCAACTTGATTAAATTGATGGGAGAGTTGTTCAAAGCTGAAGGGTTGCAACTTGTGATCGAGAAGACGGAGACAGAAAGTGAAGACGGATGATATTCTATGCTGTAGATGTGGCGATTACAAACCCCTGGCTAGAGCATAAGTTGGTAGCAAAGGAATTGAAAATATACAAAAAGAAGCAACTCGATTTACTCCCATTTCGAATGGCCATTGCCGAAGAGTTGGCTACAGCAGGGATTTATCATAACATGGAGAAGGTGAGGTCAGCCATCAAATGAGGATGCTGATGGCACACCACAATATGTTAGGAGAATTGTGAACCCCATGCCATGGAAACTTTGGAAAGAGATCAACAGCCATGAAAATGAGGCAATACAATAGGAGATATGGCACCACAGCGATAATTCATTCAAAAACATTAAAGCAGCAACTGAAGGATAGTGTTCCTTGGGAATTTGTATTTAAAGACCTAAAAACCCTTTTTCAGCAATTAAAGCGATATAGCTTTAAAGAATGGAAGATCCGGGACCTTTTTGCCACGAATATTTTTATCAATATTTCTCTAAAGTAACACCTGAAACAATGAAGAAACCTGCAGAAACACGACCAATTGGTAATGTTATGGTATAGCTGCATTATAGTTACGTTATATTATATGTTGCAAAAATGTACCACTCCAAATATGACGCTGCCATTATAATTGTACTTAGCCACGGCAAAAAAGTTATAATAGCTGGCATGGACAACTGTTCTCTGCAATACGGATTTATCATTGATGCCTTAAAACAATATCATTATTTTGAGCAATTTCTATAGCAATTACTATAGTTTGGAGATCATGATACCATATGCAACCATCACCTTGCTGCTTTCACAACTTCATACTCATCCCTACAAAGGTCACGTTGTGATCCATTTAAAATACACAAGATAAAGATAACAAGTAAGGGAAATTATTAAATTACATTCTCAAGTTTATTTTGTACACTAAAAATATTCCAGTATATCATACTTATCTGCAGTGCTTAAGTCATCAACTAAATGTAGTGCAAAAATTAAACCTTCCAGGTTCACTAAAACCTATCAGTGAAGAAACTGCCAGATTACTTGGTGTTAAAGCTAGCCAAAAACTGTAATTGATCTGGATGACAATGTGTCAATAAAACTTAGCGGGTACATACAGACAGAACATCACTGGTAACAGAGGAGCTATCCGTTAACGAATTCAGGGAAAAATTATCAATAGCAATAGCTGAGTTAACACAGCATCATTATATTGCTAAGGCACAGTCACAGTTCTTAAGAGATGTGAAACAGGGACTGAAACGTGGTGTAGTAGTTGTGCTGTTAGACTTTGCTGAGAATTAAAGTTTTGTAATCCAAGATGCAGTGCAAGGATATCACTGGAATAAGTCAAACCACAGTACATCCATTCTGTGTGTACGTCAAAGAGGAGTCTCAAGTATGTAAGCCTACAAGCTACTGTGCTATTTCAGACAGTTTGACACATGATGTAAATGCAGTTCATGCATTCCTGAACACAATAGTGACAGATTTGAAAACTAGTTATGATTCCGTAACTTAAAACGCACGTGTTGCGGGAGTTACGACATTTTCAGTTACGGAATCATAACTAGTTAACCTAACGTAACCAAAACTAGTTTAAAATACGTATTAACACGTTCCGGTTCTATTATGTTCACGGATGTTTAGCTTAAAAACGGTTATTTAACGGTGAAAACCGGTTTTGTCGTGTAAAAAGGCCAAACTCACTGCTGGAGCCAAACTCACGGTAACATATGCATGTATAAAGTACAAGGTCCTTACCATATTTTAACATTTTTATCACACTATAAATCATATGACATAATCTAATCTTTGGCTATTTTAGAATGCTGAACAACACCATGCAATGTGTGAAAGAAAACTTGGAAGAATGCTATAGAAACCCAGCAATAGAAGTGGAAAACACTGCCATTTTTCTAACAGAAGTCCTAGCAAATTTAACATCTACTGCATGCACAAAAGACAGAAGAGGAAAAACGGGTTAGAACAAATAATGGCCTAAAAAATACCACTATAAATATTTTTGCAGCACTACACAGTCAGTTAATATTTGCAGTGCATGACTTTTCCGAATTTTCTGGCATCTGTGCAAACAAGCTGCACAGATGTCAATTCTATGGTTAAATATGCAACTTAGGCTGTTGAACCATTATTGAAGCCTACGACCAATACCGGACATGCCTCACTTCGGTCGATAAACAACTGCAAAACTGCATAGATCTGTATTTGAAGCTTCCAAATGATAGTCAAACTACTGTTCAGTGTTGGTTAGTATACCCGAGATATTCCTTCAAAACTGAAAACAAATAATGAATATAATATATGTATATTTCTAGTACAATACAAAAGATGACGGACTGTGTGGTTACACATGCTGAAAGAAGTTGTGGAGTAGAAGCTGGGGCATATATAAGGAGTTCTGTCACAGTATTACAGGGACCAGAGCGTAAATTATGGGAATTGGTAAAGAAAATCACCATTTTCAAACGATAGTGTGTTTTGTTATATATCTGACATTTCTGTTTAGTGCAATACGAAAAATATGCAGTCGAAAGGATGTTACGACCCCTCTTCAGGATACAATCCAATGTTAAGCAAAGCAATTGTCATTGTTATGGCATTCGTATTTGCATTGTATTGATGCTTCGATATTTTGTTGTGCGGTGTTCATCGTTCCAATACCGAACACGCGATTTCGTTATAACAGCTAATACTAAATTAAGTTTTTCAACTTCACAATTAAAATAGTTGGTACTGCGGAAATATACGACACACGCAAATTAATACGTTTAATTTTCGACAATCTTAGGAAATGCATGACAGACAAACCAAACTATAAAAGGTGGAAACGTTCAATAGATCAAGGATTCCATAATAAGTTAAAGATTAACAAATAAGTAGATGCCAACTGTCTGGCCTGTAAAATTCATGGAATTCAACAATGGACCAACGAAGGCCTTGAACCAACACAAAAAACATAGCCGAAGGTCACTACTGCCTGGTGGGGTATATAGTAACTTTGGCAGTAAAATTGTTTCCGGGTAACAACTCAATACAAAAAAATGTAAAAAATAAAGAAAAGCCTTCACACAACGCTGATTCATTGCATTTTTCAAGTCAGATTTACGCTCGACAGTACTTTTCGTATTGGTTAGTGCACTGTGGCCCATTAGACCACCAAAAAAGGACCACCATATGTGCGACACTCTTGAAAAGGGTGAACAGAAGTATGGCACGATGTGAATTCATACTGTAATATGTTTTAAAATATTTAGGAAAATAGTAAAAAACTAGCGTACCTGCAATAAAATACATGCAAGATTATAATGAGGAACCGTTGTTCAGGTTCATTATCGATCACCCGTGAACATTTATTCATTGTCAAACAACTGATTGATTTCTATAAAGCTAACCGGTTCTACGTACATTCACCCTATGGCGAAGGGTGCATGTACACATGCATCACAAAATAGCAGGATAAGTATAGACAACGCATTTGCAGATGCATGACCTGGGATGGAACCTGGGTCCACAGAGGTGCAAGGCCAGCGCTCTAACTACTACACCATCAGCTGTCTATTATGAAACAACTGCAATCAGAAAAATCAAATGAAATGCATGATATACATATTAGACGATTTCTGCCCACAAGTCCCAAACTTGTCAGCGTTGAAAAACGCTTCCATTGGCCGGCACTGTTATGGCGCGCTACGACGATGGACCTCATTGGCTGGTGTAATTTGACAACACGACATTGTGACGCCACACTTCTGTCACATCAGGGAGTAATCATAACTTTTTTAAAACTATTTTTTGACAAATTTCGTTAGCAAAAATTATTTTAAAAAAAAAGCAATTATTCACTTTTCTTGTGATTTCCAAGAATGTCCAAGAATGGTGGTTGTTTACTATTCACTGTCATTCGTTGTGCCAAGGCACTCACCTGAGCGCCCATGCAGTGAAGCCCCCCACAAAACAACCTGTTGTTTCATCCTTATTATTCCCCTCAATCAGACTACTATAAAAATAATTATCTAGACTTCCATACTTCACTCTCCCCTTCCACGCCAAGCTGTTTAACATTCAGAATCATACTTTTCTATACTCGCATTCAATGCAAATATATGATAGCAAAACATTTTATGTCTGAAATAATTTCGCAGAGCTTCCAATTAAAACTGTTGACTAGTTAGTATTTTAGACTCGCATACATGTCACGCGATTACAGGTAAATCACTTTTCCAAGGGCTATAATTGGAGCACGTGATAGTCCATCCCTACTGGACGATTATTGGATGGTGCCACTCCCGAAAATTTATTAATAGTATTCACCAAATTTCCAGCTGCACTTGTGCTGCATATTCCGAGTTCACAAATATCTCTCTTTAAATAGTCAGTATACCTAGTGCAAAGCTGAAATGTTCCTCCTGGCAACTGTATTCACAACACTTTGGGGTAAGGCCGTACGTTTTTTGGCACGCATGTACCGTAATCACATCATATACACTACATACTGTATAATATGCGAAATTCAAATTATAATTTCTACATGCACAAAAATTGATTTTGCTTTTGGGACAGTGTGAGATAAATTATTGGGAAATGTTTAAAATTTAATTGTCACTTAAACTTATAATGATAATATGGTTTTACAGTAAATTAGTTATTCAAATAGGATTATATGCCACACCCAAAACGTCCCTCTTTTCACTACATATAGGCCGGTTCAGTGACGTCGTCATGCCATAATCAATAACGGGATATCCCTCCTATCTTTTTTATAGTGCTCAAACTTGTCGATATTAGATTCTCTAGTTGTGAGCCTCAGTAAAAGGAATATAAACGCAATGATATTCGAAATCCAGAAAACAGTAAATATTCAAGACCTGTTTGCAGATCAGATTATGAGACTATTTGGTAAAGTAACTTGGCTATAATCCAAAAATTCTTAAAATAATGATTTTGATTGCAAAGTTTTAGGCTATTTCGGATGATGCTCAAAATGTCCACCAGCTGAAATACATGCCCGATGTGCCACTTTCTCCTCGACACATCAATTGTGCTTTGTTCCAGTTCATCTCCTCTACTTGCTTTATTTCCCGTTCTGTTTCAGCTTATCCAAGTTGTCAATCTTATTTTTATAGACACTTATACAAACCTCCTAAATTCCATATTCCACGAGGTTGGCTGCTGTTGGCAAAATGCCATTATGGGCATTTTGTGTTATGCGTTGAATCACTGCGTACACAGCGTACACAGTTGTACCTGCTAACTTAAATTGTCCATTTTTGTGATTATTGATACTACAGCAATCAATGTACAGTTTACTAATGGAGAAGACTGCAGTCCAGAGGGAATTATGTCATGCATTAAATGGTTAATTCCAGGAGATTTGGAGGAAACTTGCAGGTATGCATGCACACAAAATCTTTCAGCAAAGATAAACATTACTTGAAACGTATAGTTAATTAATATTGCAAGGTAATAAACGCTTTGATCATGCAAAAAATCCCTTAATTTTCATCTTTTCAGCATGCTGAATGGCACAGCCTGTCAGAATAGAAAATTTGCAGCCTGTGGAAATACATCCAGTGTGCAAGAACTATTTTCTTATGCAAACTATATTATGGGCTCTATTTGTGCATTGCAAGGCACATCGAGAACTGGTTAGTTTCAAATCTAAACCTTCTTATAATTCTAATTATGCATGAAACTTGACGAGACATCGTTTTTTTTTTTAATTTGTTAACATTAACAAACCCAAATTGGATCCGGCAATCAATTAAGGTAGCATTATATAGTAAAAACTCCTTTAGAGGAAATGTCTCCTTACAGTTCGTGAACTGCATGTGTGTCATCCCTGCACGAGAGCATATATGTTAAATAGTAAATAAAGTCGATAAAATTCAATTTATTGAAAAGTGTATCAGAAGCACAAAGATTGCTACGGTAACATCAGCAACGAATATGACAAATGCAATGAGCAGTATACAGATGTAATGTCAAGATCTGCAACCGAGGAGAAAATCGTTGCGAGGAAGTGTTGGTATATACCTAATTTGTGATTTGTTTTATGTTGAATGAAATTGGTCATATATTTAACATGTAGGAATTTTTGAAAGTGCGATGAATCAGGCGCTGGACTGTGCGATTACTGCGACAGTACACAACTGCAAACCTGATGCAACACTATATCCAAAAGAGGTTGTGAAAATTACTAAAGAATATTATTTTAAATACCAGGTACAGTAATTATTATTTCAAATTATTTTCCGTTTTTGAAATAATCTTAATAATATCACATTCGTTTCGCAGTGCAACAAGTACAGGAAAGGATCAAAAGATTGCAAACCATACGACTTCTCAAAATCTCTTGGAAATACTTTGGCAATTTCATTTGCATTATTGGGCACATTAGCTCTTCATTTTCGCTACGTCGACATAATGCATGCTTAGATTGGGGATAAACAATCAGTGTCTAAAGTTGCAAATCATGAATATAAATTGCTTTAATTTGGTTTGCTCTACAACTCCATATCAATAATTGTATGGCATAAAAATATAATCTACAGATCCACCTACTAACTATATTTAAAGCTTGAGACAATCTTTTCCAATTAGGTCCAATTTTCCACTGATTTGCAAAATAGTGTTTCACTGTCTACGCGTGACGCATACGTATATATGCTGCTATATTTTACAAAAATGCTGCTGGTTGTTCACTAGAAAAGAGTTCAGCACCAAAACAGTGTTCAGGTGGTTCAGGGTTACGGAAAAACCGTTACAAAATCTGTGATACGCAATGCAGTCGGGCACCCCTAATAGTTACTCGAAAATACTAAACCAGTAGCAATTTCTGAAATCTTTAATTTTTTTTTCTGACAAAAAAATACCACAACTTTCTGCAAATATTATGGTTAACCAAGAAGAAAAGGAAGCATGCCTATCTTTCATTAATGTGCATATTTATTGAGGTCAATATGCATATTATTCCATATTGCATGAAGTTTCAGCAGGGAGGTTTCCAGCAGAATTTCAAATCCTAAACATTCGGGAAAAACATCTGGTGCAAAGGGTTTGAGATTTGGGGTGTCCACCTTCATTAATTTGTTTAAAAAATGCACCTGCTTATTGTAGCATGGCCTATTTGGTAAACTTGTTCCTAGAATAACAACTGATTAAAACGCTACTTTCTGTTTAATACTATGAACATTAACAAGTTTTGCTTGTTATCCTTTTCCAAAAAAAGTGAGCCATCTGTAACATTTTCATCTAAAGTTACATCATATACTTCTGTATTATATATCAGTCATTTAAGTTTTTCTTATAGGCAGACTACCAATTTTGCGAGCAAGGCTTCGTTAGATAATAACTATGTCCTTGAATGTCAATTTAATGCAGTATATGTTTCATATGACAGACAGTAGAATTTATGCTGTATTTAAATGCACGTAAACTTATTGGGTTGACAGAAACATATGCAGTATCGAAGTGCTGCTACACCTACATATCAGTCAAAACAACTACAAGGCCGAAAACACACTTCATTTTCAATTGGACGTTTGTAAACGCCACACCTGAAAAAACCAAGGACAGTTTTTCAATATGTTTTACAGTCCGTTCAACAAAAATAGGATTGCATAGCCACACCTCCTTGTGCTGTTCACCCATTCTAAATGGTCAAACCCAAAGGGTTGTGGCCATGTAACAAAACTGCCACTGAACGTACTGTATATGCGAGACATATGAAGGACAGAAAAGTCGACAATTGAAAATCCCTTGCAGCCTGCTAAGAAGTGCAACAAATCCGGATTAACTTCCTAATTCCAACCTGCAAGTCCAGCACAGAAAATGTTATCCCATCTCGTAATCGCCGTCGTAATAAGTTGCGGTAAGAAATGATATTGATCTTTAAATTTGTTATTATGTATTTACGCGTATGAGCTCATAGACAACGCCTAAAAATTCTCATCTCATTTCTGCATATGCATATTCAGCAGAACCACTTGCAATATTAATTCTTATGGAATGCATCTGCTGGGAATGAGAAATGCACTTTTAACCAGTATTTCTTAAATAAAATGATAGGAATACACCGACTGTTTGAGAAACTGGTTTTTCACTCATCACTCAAAAACTATTAAAAATATCAAAAATCCGTAAAAACAGCGCTGTGTGGTACCTACGATGGAAAACATTACATATTGTAACTTTCAAAAAGCATGTGGCACAGCTACACAACAATTTGTTAACATTAAATATTGAGTCATAAAAATGACGTTTCTCTGCAACGAATGTCCTTCCCAAGAAAGATTAAGCTAGGACCATGCCAATTGCACATCCCAAATCTTTGGCAGGCCCACAGCGAATCCCTAGCAAGATATTCTAGTTAATTAGCAGATGGGGGAACCGTAGTACCCGGAGAAAACCCATCACAAACTGGCAGGATAACTAGAAAACTCCTTTGCACATGCATAGCCCAGGATCGAACCGGGGAACTCAGAGGTACAAAGCGAGTGCTCTATAACCACTGCGCCACCAGTTGTCCGATAAATCATGGTTTTATGTAAGTTGGCCCTTATGGAAAAGTGATATCAAATTTATATCAAGCTAGATCTGGGCTCCCGAACTAGCCCAGATTTAGTTCATGTCAAAAATTGGGTTCCATGAATTAGATATGGTCCAGGTTAGGAAATGAATACAGTTATACCTGGATTAGATCTACATGAGATCTGGATTAGATCTGGTGTTGTATTGGATCAAGGATTGTATATCAGATGTGACTACATCATATGCAAAATTAGATCTGAAATCAACATCCAGATATGGTCAGATAACAGATCCAAGGATATCATGTCTGGCTCCAGAACTGATATTTAAAATCAGATCTTCCCAGAAACACTTTTCCATAAGGGACAACAACATTATTTTGAACTGATAGTAAATGATTGTTCTTCTAACCCAGTCCTGGATTCGTGGACACTCCTATGCTTCGCGATCCGGTTAGATTTCCATCTGCAGATGCAAATGCACAGGTATACTGTGTTTGTATACGTACTCACTGGATATAAGTTTGCGGTCGTTTTCTGTGGTTTAGCACAATAGTTTTCCAGTGAGATTGTCCCATATAAACTTATGTCCGATTTTATCGTAAATATATAGAATTTACTACTGTTTTTATTGAAGACACAATTTAACTGGGCAAAATAGTATATGCGTGCTTACCACATAATTATACAGTGAAACTAATTTAATAATATCATACTGGTTTTCAGTTCTTGGCAAACGCTACTGAGAAACATCCTATAGGACGAATTGGTAGACCAGAGGAGATTGCACAGTCAGTCTTATATTTGGCATCGGATTTATCGTCTGCATTTGTCACTGGCACTGATCTGGTGATAGATGGTGGATATTGTATCAGCAATTAATGTTTGAAGGAGTTAGTGGGAAGTAAGGGCGACATTAAACATGAAAGCACATAACATATTAGATTACAAGTTTGCATGCACATTTGTCTTGAAAGAGGAACGTCATATTCGATGTCTGCTGTAATTAATATATAACTATATCGGAAAATCAATGGCCGGTGTTTATTTCTGCTTGCAAGGTCTTCCGTTGAACAATGTTGTTACTATATAATTAAAGGCATACTATAAAGTTACATGTGTAGCAGTATAATTAATGTGAGCAAAGTCTTGTGAAAGTTCATACTTTAGTGTACAAGGACACGAACTAATAAATTGGCTCATGAATTGCACTGAGATTCTTTTGATTGGATGACTCTGTCCAACTAGTGCTGGATTCGAAGAGATCTGCTGCTTGAAGATGGCAGAAAGACTTCCAGGAAAGGTTGCTCTAATAACTGGTTAGTTTTTATATCCCAATGTAGTATTATTCATTAGAAAACTTTGAGAATATAAAGCATTTTTGGGGGCAAAGGTGTTTTGTATTGTGTTTCCAGACTTGCAGAATGTTAAAGTCAAGTCATCAAGTCAAGTTTAGGTGTTTTCACTCGTATATTAACCATGCATAATACATATCACATCTGTTTTCAACAGAATGCATGTTAAAATCTTTTTTTAGAAATATCATGTAAAAATGCCGGAAATGTACAGAACTTATAAGATACAATAACACATATTCAGGTGCAGCAGGTGGGATTGGATCTGCAACTGCTAAGTTATTTGCTGAACATGGCGCCAGACTATCGCTGTTTGATAGAGATGAAAGCAGTTTGCAGTTGACTGCACAAGAGTGTGACAAGATATCTTTAATAAAAGCCAAGGCAAACTGTTGATCCATAGAAATACCCAAAATATGTATAGAATCAGTTTAATTTTACATGTACGTTTTTAAAGAGTTTCACATTTGCTGGAGATATAACTGATGAGAAGACATGTCGAGAAGTCGTCCAGGAAACAGTGAACTTGTTTGGGAAAATTGATATCCTGGTAATATCTGATGGTATAAATTAATCCTTATAGACTTTAATTTTGTTTTCCACCCAACTGGGCTACAAAAGGTTAACTGCGCTGGAATAGCGAAGGGTGCTAAAGTAGACGAATTTGGACTAGATGTTTTTGACGACGTTTTGGCAGTGAACTTAAGGTACCTATAGTACAGTATTTCACAATGTGCATGACTGAAAATATCAGGATTTCATTCCAATGGAATTAATATAACAGAGCCATTGTGGTGATGTCAGCTCTGGTCATCCCTTACCTCAAACATACTCAAGGCAACATTGTGTCTATTGCTAGCACTGCAGGTCACAGAACTGTAAGCATGGCAGCTGTTACATAATTAATTTCCCATGAACGGCTATCTCAAAGGGTTTTTCCCAAAAATGGTCTGCTCTTTCCTTCCCATGCAGACTAAGTGTTTAAATATCGTGTGAAAAGAGTAAAACGCAGAGAATATATTGAATAAGTGGTCGCGCAATTATGTTAAATTATTGTGATAGTGTTGTTTTTGAAGGTTATTATTTTCATAATTGGGTTAACATTTTATCAAGTTCCTTTGTATGACTATGTTCGCTTTCAAATAGAATTATGGAAAATCCATTGGAGTGCTGTTATAGAGAGGTTTAATCTATATAGCATTCTTATTTCTGAAATGTTAATTTTAATCCCATTTTGTTTCAAAATGTAGCTTCCAAAATTTATGGCTTATGGGGTCAGCAAAGCAGCAGTTATTGCTTACACTCGTTATGCAGCTGCAGGTAAGGAATTAAAACTTTATGTTGGAAATACCTATCACATTTATTAATTTTAGATATTATTGTATGTGCACAGAGTTAGCAGACTTTAAAATCAGAGTTAACTGCATAAGGTAAGCATGGAGTTCATTCGAACTGCCGATTATTTATATTTTAACTTTGTAAACAATTTTTACTCCAATGAAGTCCTGGGTTTGTGGATACTCCAATACTCCGCAATCCGCTGCTACCCGAGGATACATATGCAAAGGTATATTATGCATGTAGTATGCATGATTAGTAAGTAGTTCTCCACAGAAAATTTTCGAGTATGCATGATGTCACATCAGAAATTAATTTCACGTTTTGACTTTAATTTCATAAATCATATTTTATTTCAGCGCATAGAAGAATTAAGTAAGAAAAGTCCCATAGGACGAATTGGCCAACCAGCGGAAATTGCTCAGTCAATCTTATATTTAGCATCGGATTTAACCTCTTCATTTGTCAGTGGCACTGATTTGATAATAGATGGTGCATCGTGTGCTAAGGGTTATTAGAAATTCTAACGGAAAGTCTTCAAAAATGAATTATAGGAAAAAATATTGACATGCACATTTTGGACTAAATTGGCTAGAATGCAAATGACGGAAGCAGTTGTTGACAGTATAACTGATGATGTAACATATTACATATGAGGGTGAGTCAAAGGAAAACTGAGCACCTGCGACAAAGTGATAATGGAGTTTGTGTTATTCAAAAGTAATTGCTGCAAGTGTTAATACATTTATCCCACTGGGAGACAAGACGATCAATTCCAGTATTGAAGAAAGACGTATAGGTCGCTGACAGATCCACAATGTCACCCAGTCTTGCTCTTCCTCGTCCGTATAAACCGACGTCCACGAATGTCTTTCTTCAAGTCACCAAAAATGTGGAAGTCACAAGGGGACAGATCTGGGCTGTACGGAGGATGTTCAAGCATTTCTGCAACATGTCTGCCATCAAGTCAATACGCCCTGGAATGCTGTCGGATGGAATCATCCTTTTGCATGATAACGCCCGTCCCCAAACTGTCAATCTGGTGAGGGATAAGCTTCAGACATTTGGCTGGGAAACGTTTGAACATCCTCCGTACAGCCCAGATCTGTCCACTTGTGACTCACATTTTTGGTGACCTGAAGAAAGACATTCGTGGACGTCGGTTTCATGCGGGCGAGGAAGTGCAAGAGTAGGTGACATTGTGGATCCGTCAGCGACCTACATCTTTCTTCAATACTGGAATTGATCGTCTCGTCTCCCAGTGGGATAAATGTATTAACACTTGTGGCAATTACTTTTGAATAACACAAACTCCATTGTCACTTTGCCGTGGGTGTTCGGTTTTCATTTGACTCACCCTCATATATGTAATTTTAAATTGTTCGGAATGTTAGAATAACGAAACTGTATAGTAGGCTGCATGGTTGTATCTGAAACATTGTATCCTCAGTGCAGTTAAATTTGCTAATTTTTCCTGCTCCAGCTTTGTTGCTTATTGCTGAATAAAACAGTTTCTGTAGGAAATATATACGGCACAGAAATATTACATTATTTTTCTGTATATGATGAGAAATATTATACCTAGTTATTGATATACGTAGCATCATCGAAAAATGTAAGTACATATTCATTTCTCGGTACAAGGACTTTGTCACTCTTATAAAAGAGTGCACAGGTTAGGCTGAGATGCTCCTGATTGGATGAATATCTGCAAACATATATACTTGCATGGTGAATCCAATAGTATTCGATTGCATTGCAAGTCTTTGATCTGTTGCATGAAGATGACGGAAAAACTTCCAGGAAAGGTTGCTCTTATAACAGGTTAGTTTAAATACCGGTATAACACGAGATCATCCTTTTTCCATCCACCGGCACAGATCCAGTGTAATTTCTATGGATTATGCCAACCAATCATTATGTGATATGAATAATTTATTCAGGTGCAGCAGGTGGGATTGGGTCCGCAACTGCCAAGTTGTTTGCTGAACATGGCGCCAGACTATCACTTTTTGATCGAGATGATGGCAGTTTGCAGTTGATCGCACAAGAATGCGACAAGATTTCTTCAATAAAAGCTAAGGTAAACTTTTGATCCATAGGAATGTCCAATATAGAATCAGTTTACTTTCACAAGTAATGGCTTTAAAGAGTTTCACATTTACTGGAAATATAACTGATGAAAAGATATGTCGCGATGTTGTCGGAGAAACTGTGAAGTTGTTTGGGAAAATTGATATCCTGGTATACCTGATGCAATATTTTATAGATTTTATTGTATCAATTGATCTTTGTATTGTCGTTACATATCACACAATTCAACTGTGGTTATAAAAGATTAACTGCGCTGGAATAGCAAAGGGTGCTAAAGTAGATGAATTTAGTCTTGATGTCTTTGACGACGTTATGGCAGTGAACCTAAGGTGCAGTATTTCATAATGTGCATGATTGCAGATATTAGTATTTTATCTCAATGGAATAGTATGTAACAGGGCTATTGTGGTGATATCTTCACTGGCTATACCTTACCTTAAACAGACTCAAGGCAACATTGTATCTGTTGCTAGCTGTGCAGGTCATAGAACTGTAAGCACCACCACTATTGTATTATAAATTCTTAATCTAATGTGAGGATTAACATATTTTTGAAATTTTAATCCTCTCTTCCATCTTGTATTCAAATGTATTGTAGATTCTAGGAGGCATGGCTTATGGTGTTAGCAAAGCAGGTGTAATAGCTTACACTCGTTACGCAGCGGCAGGTAATGAAAATTGCATTTTTTTATTATAGAAGAGTCAATATGGTTTTTGATTTTTGTTGCCTAATTATACAGAGTTGGCCTGTTTTAAAGTTAGAGTTAATTGCATAAGGTAAGCCTTGAGTTCATTCTGTTTAAGAAAGGCCAACATTTTTGGAAATCAATAAAGAATTTTTCTTCCAATGAAGTCCTGGGTATGTGGATACTCCATTAGTTTTTAACCGGCTATTACCCGGGGATACACGTGAACAGGTATATAGGGCTGATCGTCTTTATTGCAAGCATGATTAGTAAATCGCTTTCAAAGACTTATAATTCTCGAAAAAAGTCCTTGCTTGAAACTTGCTTGAAACAATATATGATAGATCCATACTACTTCAACTATATTATACGAAGTCGCATCAACTGTTCGAAAATACATTTCATATAGGGGCCTATGTACATCACTTTTTATTTCAGCACATACAAGCACTGAGTAAGAAGCATCCCATAGGACGACTTGGTCATCCTGAGGAAATTGCGCAGTCAATCTTGTATTTGGCATCGGATTTAACCTCCTCATTTGTCACTGGCACTGATTTTGTGATAGATGGTGGATTGTGCATCCGAAGTAATTAAATATGATAATGACGTATGTATGTGCATGCCAATAAAGTAGGACTTATTGTTGTACACTGGGTCATGTCACATGGCTTAGTACAATCGCTTTCCACCAAGGTGGTGCTGCAATTCGGTTCTCCATCTATTTCTCCATCGCCATTACAGTATGGTGCGATCTGTTCCACATTTCATAGGGGTGCGACGATTCATAAAACTCCAGTGTTTGCTTTCTTCGGACAGACATATCATATTTGGAGACTTGATCAACCAGATGAAGTTGCAGATTTGCATGGTCTTGTACTGACATGAGAGTTATTTATCACTGACAATGATTTCTTGATGGATACATGGGAGATTGTGAACCTTCCCCCTACACAGACCAAGGCTATCTTCCCAATAATCAAGGTCGAGTATATCACTGTATTATGTACCAATATGATTTGTGATTGGATGATATCGGGTATTAAGCTCTTGTACGTGAGCTGAGCCAAAACATTTTTTAAGAAATTGAGAGCGTGTTCGTTCTGTTGACTGTTGCATGAAAATGACTGATAAACTTCCGGGGAAAGTTGCTTTAATAACTGGTTAGTATAATTATAATGTTTATGCAATATTTATAAATATTTTACATAGTGTTACCAAAAGCCTGCAACAAAATCAAATACTTGTCGACAAGGTGTTCGTTTCTTTGTGAGTCTTTTTTATACTTGCGTCTCAATCAAGACATTTCCATTTCCATAACACATAAGTTGATTTTTTCTAAAGCACGATTTGCACTTTTTAAAACTCTCCCGATTTGAATATTTTACTAGAATCTGTCTTGCATCTTACTTCCTTAATGTAGCCATGGTGTGTTCCATGTCTGATTTCTCTATTTATTAATTTTCAAATAAAGTAACAACATAGCATAATTTGGACGATGTCTTATTGGTTTATTTATTGTGCTCTTTGTGAATTGCAATAAACATATGCTGAAACATTTGTTAACTATTTCTAGTGCTTCCATTTTGCATATAATTACGGTACATAAAATTTGTGATTCGCTCAGGTGCAGCGGGAGGGATTGGGTCTGCAACTGCCAAGCTGTTTGCTCAAAATGGTGCCAGACTATCGCTGTTCGATAAGGAGGAAAGCAGATTGCTGACAGTTGCACAAGAGTGTGACAAGATATCCTCAATTAACGCCAAGGCAAATTACCATTCCATATAAATGACCTTTTTTATTTTTATGTTAATTTTGTGACATTTTTAAAGAGTTTTATATTTGCTGGAAATATCACTGATGAAAAGATATGCCGTGAAGTCGTTGAAGAAACAGTAAAGTTGTTTGGGAAAATTGATATCCTGGTATAATGTGTCCTGCACAAATTGATATACAGTATTATATTGTTCACAAAGTTAATTCTCTTTTCCATCGCTGTGTAATAAGGTTAACTGCGCTGGGATATCAAAAGGGGTAACTGTTGATGAATATAGACTTGACATTTTTGATGAAGTTATGGCAGTGAACATCAGGTGAAGTGTTTTGTAACGTGACTAAACAAATTAAGATTTCATTACAATGGAGCAAATATAACAGGGCACTCGTGGTCATTACTTCACTTGCTATTCCTTATCTAAAAAAGACTGAAGGAAACATTGTGAATCTTGCAAGTCTTGCAGGTCACCGAACTGTAAGCTGTATTTCAAAACAGACATTACTTTTGTTCCACCCTGTACATGTTTTACATTTGCTAATTTCGGAATTTGAAATTGCTGAACTTGTATCAAAATATAGTTCAACACACGTGCGGCTTATGGAATCAGTAAAGCAGGTGTCATAGCGTACACCAAGTTTGCAGCAGCAGGTACTATAATTAAGGAAAATTGAGGACCTACATAATTTCTTTGAAAGTTGCAGTGTACGTATTCATTTTTATCTTCCTTATTCAGAGTTGGCCAAATTTAAAATTAGAGTAAACTGCATAAGGTAAACAAAGTTCACTGCTAATTTAAACAAACGTAGCATTTGTTTAATTTAGCAAATATATTTTTCAATTCAAGTCCTGGCTACATTGATACTACGCTGCTTTACAATCCGCAAATATCAGCGGAAGCCAATGTAAAGGTAAAGTTTTCTATTACAATTATATCATATCATAGAATCCTGCATGATCGAATATTGTTCACATGTTATATATGAGGTATTATCACCGTAAGTTGACTATAAATGACATGTTTGCTTTCAGCGCTTGCAAGAATTCACTGAGAAAACTCCCATAGGACGAATGGGTCAACCGGAGGACATTGCAAATTCCGTCTTGTATTTGGCATCAGATATAACCTCGTCATTTATCACTGGCACTGATCTGGTGATAGATGGAGGATTTTTAATCCGGAATTGAGCTATAAAAACAATTCAGGTGAAGTTTGGGCAAATGCCACACACCGTATAATAAAATTGCTGGTTTGTTGCTATGGCTGTAATGACGGGTTACATTTGTGAACGGTGTAAACAATGATGTTACTTAACGAAATTAAAGGACATAGATTGCAATATACATTTTCGACTGAACGGCTAGGTATGCGTTGCAGATAAAGGAGCGCCCTCTGGGTGAGATGCGTCGGTATTAATAAGGCTGATTCTCAAACCAGCGCCATAATGCGTGTTTTGATGCACGTCGCCTCAGTGCGTGCAAACGACGTGAATCAGTTCCATTCTCAACTTCCTGCATCACCAACATGCATCACATACTTGCAGCAAGATGTTGGATCCGTTATAGCAAAACACACTACAGTTTGTGTCATAAAATTAAATTTTTCATTCATTAAAACGTGCAAGACAGCAGTTTTAGGGCGAAAACTGCGGTATTTGTTTTGTTAGGGATGACGTGACAATAAGAATTTCCTCTGAAATCTTGAATGAAGCACGAACACTTGCGTCGCAGTTGAAAAATTTCAATTCTAGTGTTCGTGCTTCATGATGCTCCAAGCAGTGAAGTACGGCAGAAGACGCACGTTGCTGATGCAATATGATACACAGGCGATGTAACTTTGCAGTACTTCCCCGACGGACGAATTGGGCAAAACGCATGAAGTGACGCTCGTTTGAGAATCGGCCTTTATGGGCTTCTAGCATATGGCCTTGAAATGTCTACAGGGCGCAAATGCAATTATTATATACTATACCCATTAATCACATCGTGCAGTATATTCAGCCTAAAAATGTTATGGCATGTTAGAATACTAATACAACTGACCTTGCAGAGCACCTTCAGTGTTATTTGAATTGCAATTCTGTTGGCTACAACATTTAAGTCGGATATTTAAGGCTTGATTTTCATGAATAAGTTGGCAACTTCACAATTAATAAGAAGTGCTGACAGCGATTTAGATATAGAATATATGTGCATATTATATTGTAACGCTTCCAATTTAGAACACACACACAAAACACCTGAATGTTCTATATGTTCCACAATTGTGAAAGTGTAATTATAATCAAAGCAAACTTCAAAAACAATGCATATTTGCACACCTCGTTTGTAAGGGGGCATCCAGAAATGATGTCACATTGGGTTGTTCCTATATTTTTAAACCTCAGGCTCATCTGTAGTTGTTCGAACATATGCAATGTTGAACAGGAATTAGTTCGAAAATGTAAACCGTTGATCTGGATTATCCCTGATTGAGAAGTCTGTACTCAACATAATTTGAAGCATTAAATGCTTGACATTTATTTAATTTGTGTTTGACAACTTAATAATTGATTACATGTCTGGATACCACCAGTGTTATGGTTTTGTAACTTCTTCTGCGTCATCACCTAGGAAGTGTGTATCTGATTTTCGTGCTGCATGATACAGATAATTTTCATTTTTACTTTTATTATCTTATTTACCGAAGTATATATAAAGTAAGGATGGTTGGCATGTCACTGGTGCACTGGTGCGGTGGTGCCATTGAAGGGAAGGGCGGCCATAAATGGGCGTTGCCAGCATTTTCCTCCCCTCTGGTTGTTAACGACAGCCAATGCCACATGCACGCAACCAACGTTTGGTATATTCTGAGAACCATCTGGCAGGCAGTCATCAAGTCAACCAGCAACTGACTGTACGTGATATTTCCTGTCTACATGGCTGAAGAGAAAGCATTTGTTGGTGTTGGCCAAAATCCTGGTCTCTCAATCTGGAGAATAGAGGTCAGCTAGCTAGTATATGCATGCAATATTGTCAGCCATATATCGACTGGTTTTGGCAAGAGTTTTGGAGATTTTCACGACCTTGCATTGTCAGTGTAAAATCGAATGCATCACATAATAATGTTTTTTTTTCTCAATGGTTTTAGTTTACAATATAATTGTAATTCTGTTGCAATGGTGAATTGTGCCAATTTTAAATTCGAGCACAACTCGCGCCATTATTAAAAACGTTTCCTCCACTGCATATTGCGTTTATTATCCATGCACAGTGTTGTGACTAGTTCATTTTGTATGACTAGTCATGTCTATATTTGTTGTTTGTGCAAAAAAAGGTGAACCATAGAAGTATGTAATAAGCTATGTACCATAAAGTGGCTAAAAGGATATGTAAGGAACAGCTTTGTTTGTTATTATTTATTTACTTATAGCTACCATTAAAAATAACAAGTGAACAATAACATTTGAATTTATATAAAGCATACAAGATGTGAATATTTATGTCAGCTTAGCTTAATTGTTCAGGAACTTCAATGCGTTAATTCCTCACAAATGTATTACAAAATATCAAATTTCAAAAATCAGATACATTTTTCAGCTTCACATTTCTTGAAATTACCATTATTATTTTTGTGATTTTAATGCTGTTTGTCAAGTATGAGCTAAATTGGGATACACTAGATGTTTGAAGGAATTCCTTTTTTCTACATAATTTGAGTTGCTAACTCAGAGTATGAAACAATAGCACATTTTTAAGGCAGCAGTATTTTCTCCCGGGATTGTTTTCCTGGAAAATATTGCGGATATTATTATGTATGAAAACAGGATAAAGTCGCTGAAGTAAATTTTGTTTGCTCTGCAGTAATGATCTTATGTAAATGTCGCATGGAAAAATACTTTCATCTATCTGTGTCTACTTTGCATTGATTGCATTAAGTTGACTCGTTACCGATTTTTGAATGTATATGTTTATTTTTGAAGACAAATTAATTTTAATCTGTAGATAAAAAGTTGTGTACGTGTGTGAAGGAAGAATATTATCTAATAACATGTAACTTTTTATCAAGCCACCTGCGATAATGAAAGTTTATTCATTGTCTTTGCCACTAAATTAGGAAATAATGGTACACTTCCACGTGGTTTATGACAGTAGCTACTGTTTCAAGTCATTCGGTTCAAATTAAACGTGAAGTAACAGTGATTATTTTTTGGCACTAACATGCCGACAGAAAGTGTTGGTAAAATAAAACGCTTAAATTTAAACTGCTTCTAGCGTGTTGCTTGAGTCATGTAAACTTGGGATTTTCTTAGACCAAGGTCACCCTCAGGAAGCGGTTATTTTTCTGTAGATCTCTATTTAGATCCTAGTTACTCATGTATGCAATGTAACATATTTGGACTTATATGAGTGTTTCCATGGAGAGAAACTACAATATAAAATGTAACATACAGTATAAAGCCAAGAAGTATTGCAATAGCTGAACACATTAACATTGATTTGTAATAAAAGCATGTATAAAAATATGTTTTAGAATTTTCAAGTGGTTCCCTATGACAAGAACAGTTATGGAAAGTTTTACTCTGGGGACTCTTATGTTGTTCTTCATGTGAGTTAATGAATAAATTTCCGAGAATTTCCTGCATTGCCGTTTAATGTCTAAAATTATATTGGAAATTTTGTTCAGACGAAAAAAGTTGGCCAACGTCTAGATTGGGATATCCATTTTTGGCTTGGAAAAAACACTTCACAAGTACGTTTATAACTTTTAAATTGGTTGTGTATATATTCTTGTCCTTGATGTTGAATTGTATAGACAATGGTGCTTTGATAAATTTTTAAAGGATGAAGCTGGCACAGCTGCAATTAAGGCTGTCCAGTTGGATGATGCCCTTGGTGGTGTCCCTGTTCAACACCGTGAAGTTCAGGAGCATGAGACGAAACTATTTCTTTCCTACTTCAAAAGTGGCATCAGGTAAGGAAACAATTACATCTTGTGCAGCATACCATAGCATTTCGCCTAATCGCAAAATTCTCAAGGTACCTCGACGGCGGTGTTGCTTCCGGATTTGCTCATGTTGATCCCAATAAGGTTGACAAACGTCTTTTGCATGTCAAAGGAAAGCGCCAAGTTCGTGTGCGACAGGTAAATCAACAATGTCCATCAAACAAAAGCATCTTTTACATGATGCTTCGTAAAATTGCGTGAAGCATGTCAAACATATTTTCATGATTTATTGTATTCAATGAAACAATTTTTGTAATGTCAGTTATAGTTTTGTTACTATAAGGTGTGTAGAAGTTAAAAAAGCAATAATTTAAACAGCAAGTAAACCCAAAATGCCTGGCTGACTTCAGGAAAAAACATTTTTACTCATATACAGGTAGTTTCTGCTTTGGAATTAAAGCTCAAAATAAGTTCAAAACTGAATAATTTGCAACAGATGTCTTTCCTGACTGTCTTATAAGAGTTTTTCTTCACTTTTATAGTTGGGTTTGGTTGCTACACCTCAAGGGAGTAATGGCATGCTTCTGCTCTATCTTGGAAGTGCTATTTTAAGGACTGGAGTTATATGAGTTTACATACCCCTGTCGTTTGTCTTTGCGACTTGTTATTGATGGCCTGCTTGTCTGGGCTACTATAACATGGCCTAAAATTGTCCATGGATGGAATGGTGTCTTTGAAATTTAAAAATTGTATAGAGTGAAAAACTTTCATTAGCTGCAAATGAAGAATTCAGTTCCAAAAGCACGGCCACATTTTTTACATTTTAGCATCTGCAGGAAAGATGGAAAAGATCACATGGTGGATGCAAATGTTTTCGCAATCAATTATTTCATATAAATATATTTATTCAAGCTTATTGTCGCAATTTTGGAAGATTGTAATTTGTAGTACTCGCACATGTACTACTTGCAAGAAATGAACGATGAATTTGCTTTTCAGGTCGACTTAAATGTCAATTCCATGAACAAAGGGGATTGTTTCATCCTCGATGCCGGTCCACATATTTATGTGTTTGTTGGAGAAAAGGCTGGTCGTATGGAAAGAGTGAAAGCTGTTCACGCTGCAAACAATGTCCGTGACCAAGATCATGCTGGCCGCAGCAAAATTCACATACTTGGTCATCATCATTCTGGATTATCCTCATTTGTACCCCTTATGCACGCATCATACGGATTTATTCATGTTATACAGATGAAACTGCTACACCAGCTGAATATCAAGCTTTCTTTGCTGAACTTGGATCAGGTTCGATGGCTGACGTGAAATCTGCAGACAAAGGAGGAGAAGACTTGGAACATGAAGTGAAAGAGCAAGTTAAAGTTACGCTTCACAGGTTAAATTCACTACCTTTGTGTACTATATTTGAATAATTTCAATATCTGAAAGTTGTCTTTACAGACTTTCAGATGCGTCAGGGAAATTAAAGACTGAACAAGTTGCTGCAAGACCACTTAAACATGAACACCTTGACTCAAATGTAATGCTATATGTTTGTAATTTACCTGCTTTTGTTCAGTTGAGCAGATACTTATGCAATTGCTCAATTAATTTATACGTAGGATTGCTTTATTCTTGACGGAGGAGCTGCTGGTATATTTGTTTGGATTGGGAAAAAATGCAGCCAAAATGAAAAACAGAAGGCCATGAAGATTGGAATAGTAAATAGATGTAAATAGCATCTATCTTCAATAGCTGTTGTAATAATGCATTATTATTCTTTCTCTAGGATTATTTAAAGTTCAGAGAATATCCAACTTGGACTCAGATTAGCCGAGTTGTAGATGGAGGAGAACCGGTTGCATTCAAGCAGTATTTTTCATCTTGGAAAGAGCCTGAAGAGAACCTTGCATTTGAAAGAGTATATACAAAAGGGCAGATCGCAGGTGAAGTTATTATATCGATGCATCTGTGGATTTGCTATAACTTGCAGTTATAATTTCAAGAGTTTTTAATGATTCAGCTGCTAAACCAGTCGATGAAGGTGTTGACGTTAAAAGTTTGCATCGCGAGAAAAGACGTTTGCTGGCAAAAAGTGGTGGAAAAGCCTATGGGTTCATGCCAGATGATGGATCTGGAAAAGTTGAGGCAAGTTGGAATAAGACAAAAGTCGTTTTATGTCGAATGTTATCATATCCGATGCAGTTTTTTGTTGTTGTGCAAGTTTAATTTTGATTTAATGTTATTTGGCAAGGTTTATTCAAAGAGGTTTATCAGTTATACATTGTGGCACAAAGTATTGTTTGTTAGTGATAAGATATATTGAACTTCTGTTAACACTTATGTCGTTTTCTTGGCAACAGTTAGTTTCTAGATATAATTTTGTTTTATGTGAGCCCAGCAAAACAGTAACCTTGGTCAATTTGGTGGTGGTAAACCATGGCTTTGTTTAAAAAGAAACACAAATTAGCTTTCTATAAACATCCATCCGTTATGGTATACGGTGCTTAACATTTGTTAACAAAACAGTTTTGTTGTTCAGAATTTATATTAACTTGAAGATTGATTAGAGCTATAAAGCACAATCAATAAAAACCAATTTGTTTTGCTGATTTTTTCATTTTAGATTTGGAGAATCGAAAATTTTGAATTGGCTCCAGTCCAACAAAATTTGTACGGTCACTTCTTTGGTGGTGACAGCTACGTATTACGATATACTTATGGTAATAATAAGTACATCGTTTATTATTGGCAGGCAAGCTTCTCATTTCCATAATGAACTTATTTCACGAATAACATATGTATATTTTAAGTGAATTAATGACATTTATTTTTTGGCTTAGGGTCTTGAAAGTACTCAAGATGAACGTGCTTGCTCTGCTTTGTGGGCAGTGAAACTTGATAACGAAGTTGGAGGTCGTGCAATCCAAGTAATGCACCAAGAAAACTTTTTGGAAACATCTGTTGTAGGTACCATATTTTTAACGTGCAATCTTTTAATAGGTCCGTGTAGTTCAAGGCTATGAACCGAAGCATTTTCTGACTATCTTCAAAGGGAAAATGATTATATTTTCGGTAATGCTAGATTGCATTTGTTAGTTACGCAACCGTTTACAATTTCGTACAATAAATGTAATATGTTGATCTGCTTGATGGCCATACAGGGTGGAAGAGCAAGTGGTTTTAAAAATCGCCATGATGGTGACAGTTATGATGTGGACGGAACCCGGTTGTTTCATATTAAGGGCACATGCCCTGAAGATGTCAGAGCAGTGCAAGTTCCAGAAGTAGCCAAATCTCTCAAATCTGATGACGTGTTTGTCTTGGAGACACCAGCATCCACTTACATCTGGTTTGGGAAGGTAAATTGTTAAAAAGGCCATCCTAAATCATAAAATAGTACAGATAACACACTGTTATATCTTCTACTAGGGTGCTTCCAATGAGGAAAAGGAAATGGGCAAAAATATTACGGGCATTGTATCACCGGGAAGGTACTAAGCTCTTCAGATTTTTTAAATGTAAAACTTTGTGTGAAATGAGATCAAAAATGAGATATTATTTGCAGGAAGCCACTTATTGTTGAAGAAGGCAAGGAACCTGGTGAATTTTGGAGTGCTATTGGAGGAAAGGGGCCTTATGATAAGAGCATTCACTTGGTATATATTTTGCATAATGTTATGCCATAGTATACTATGGCATAACTAGGCTATAGCCTAATCAGACTATATCAGTTACAAGTATTAAATGCCCCTATTGTAGCCTGGGGGCCCATTGTTAACTCCAAGACTCTTTCATTGTTCTGATGAGACAGGCAGATTCAAAGTTGAGGAAATAGGGGAGTTCACTCAAGAGGTAAACTCCAATACTATAATTAAGTTTTAAACATTTTAATGTTGATGAAATTCGGTTTTGAAGGATCTGGATGAAGACGATGTGATGGTGCTGGATACTGGTGCTGAAGTTTACATCTGGCTTGGCAAGGATGCAAATGAAGCGGAAAGAGCCAAATCTCTGAAACTTGCAGAGGTATAAAAACATATGTGTAATCCTGTCCACAGTCAATGCCGTCAGGCAGTAAAACTTAGTTTCAATATTGTTTGTCATATTGTGTGTAGGATTACATCCGCACTGATCCAACAGATAGGAAAGTTGATGACACAGTCATGATTACTGTAAAACAAGGAGAAGAGCCAGCAGGATTCACTTCCATTTTTAGTTCCTGGAATCCCAAATTGTGGGCTGTGAGTAGTTTCATTCCAAGAAAGAAACGCTAGATCTTGATATCCTTGACTTTTGCTGATTTTTCTGACTTCTTTGAGATGTGTGTAGTGAGTCATCCTTGAAAATTGAATGACTTCTTCAGGGCAAAGTGGATATCTTCATTTAAATTCTATAAATTTCATATTTTTATTCAATGTTTCTTGTGTTTGAAGTGTTATGCATGCTTTTCCACTATAAAGTTGTGACGTTTCCTCAAAGAATAATTGACTTGACATGTAGTTTTAAATTTCAGTGTAAGTCCCTAAATATCGTCTTAAGTTTTGTTAATTATTATTCTGTAGGATTATCTTTCGAGTACAATGAAAGTTTTTGCAGTCAACTTCTTGCAATATATCAAAGAACACTTAAAAAAATATTATTTCATTAACATCTAGGATCCCGATGAGTTGACAGTTAAAATCCCATTGGATTGCATTAAAATTTTGCATGGATGTTGTACTCTTCAAAATGCCTTTAAAAAATATTGTATGAATATTTAATGTAAATATGCATGCAATATTCTATTATGGTCATTTGTCGGATGACTCGCTGTATTTGTGATCTTTCCTTTTATGCAATTATTTGCAGTGGTCAGCGTGATGCTTTCTTGTTTTATTCTTTCTCTATTCAAAGCATGAAGTATTGTAATCTATCCCTATTTTTCTGCACTTTCCAGAAGTCTAAATAAGCTACAGATTCATTGCTGTCTGTAGTTTGGAGGTAAAACGAATATTTGGACACAACAATATATACTTTAAATATGAAGATAGTGCTGTCCTACAAATAATGTATCAGATTCTGCAGTGGATCCATATAAAAAAATTGCAACAATTTCGTTTCAACTGTTATGAATGTTCACAAAGTTTGAGATAACTGTAATTCACTCCACTGCGTTATAATGTGCATACATTTTTTGGAACTGCAAAATCTTGCAACATGTTCATTTACAAACATTTACACATCTTTATATAAAACACATATTGAATTTCGAACAAACATTATTACTACAGTTATCATACACTGCACATATTCTTTTAAATCTCGTTTTCTGCGCAAGCTTGCTCTTTTTGCAAGACACATTTTAAATGCATGAATCTCTTTTATTTTCCACATTGCCTCATATAATAGATTTTGATTGAAATACAGTATATGCTCATTGGGCCGCAAGAAACAATAAAATACTTATTATATTGGTTTGTGCAATACATTTAATTTGTTTTTTATATATTTTTATGAAGTCAAGTTTAATTTGTCAATTGTTTTGTAAACTGTATACACTGTTCTGTATATATCCTTCTGTCACATACTGTACAGTACCTATCACAGTTCAAAATTTGAAATTTCCGAATAACATTTTATTCACAGATTTCTTGCTAAAAATAATTAATAAATTAGTGTTCTTGTAATCCCTGTCATAGCATTGCTGTCTTGAGAAATGTAGTTTCTTGTGGCCCACCAAAATAAGTGTGATAATGTAAATTATTTACTAATCCATCTCATGAATGTTTACAGAGTCTTTCATCATACGAGGATATGAAGAAAAGTATTGCAGCAGCCAATGCAGCATTTTAAACCAGCAGATGATTTTTTTAAATAACATAATCGAAATGCTTTTACATGAATATTATATGCTTTTTTTAATGTAATGCGTGTTGTGTGAATTTGAATAATTGTGTAACCCCGATTACACAATGTCCTGTTTAACATATTTCAATAGAAACGCAAATAAACGACCTTGAAATGCAACTTCTTCACCTATCAATGTGTTCATTGATTCGATCATAAACAAATGTTATTTTCAAAGACTTTTGATTGCGACATGTTTCATAGAATCGGTCTCATGAATGAGATTGTGCAATGGTTGTACAAAATGTTAAAGCAATTAATGTCTCAGAAATCCTAAGTAAACAAAAAACAAAATGGCAGCTCTATCGCGCAGGAGCTACCCATTCATTTTTTATAAATTAATACTTGAACGTTTTCAATAAAAATAATTGCAGAAATATTGTAAACATAAGTTTGGGCAATCGATATTAATTCTTGAAAGAAGTGCTTGGGAACAAATACTGTATAGCTTTGTCATCCACTCTTGGCTTTATTGATTCATGTGAAATTTACATTTTTCGAATTTCCCGCTTCACTTGGTGTCGTATAACTGTCCATGATTGGTTGGAAAATACGTATTGGGTGGTGCCCCATACCACCGCACTTCCCTATGACTGCAATTTGAACGAATTTGAAACATTGTTGCATTTCATTAAAAATTGAATGACTAATGAAAATAGTACTAAAGTCCGCTGTTATTAATTTGCATAATTTATCCGGTCCAGCCAGTCAACAATGGGAGGGTGGGAGGGGACATTGGTAGGAGAAGGCTATTTGAACCCGAGTCGGCCATTTTGTTCTCATTCGCATTCGTTGCTTCGAGCGCTAGCCAAGGAAGAAATAGTGAATCCGTGGACATCGGCACCTTTTTACCTCCGACGGTAACAAATTTCGATTTTCTGGACGCGTCGATGACCGAATTACCGAGAAGGCAAGTTATTTTTCGTCCTTACGTATCTGTATTTGTTTTTTAAGCTATATACGACGCGTATAGTTGCTGGCCGCTAATGTATCTTCGGCGAAAGATTTTGCGGTTTTGAAAAATTACTAGTTGTTGTCGCAGCGTTCTTTTCCTAAGCCAAAGATTTGTACCCAAGGCGATTAAGCAAGGTGAATATGTTTCTATTTGGATATAATTAACTATTTTTGTGGGTTGCATCGAAAATTTAGCGATCGAATCGCGAAATCTGGTTTTTCTCAAAGTTTCAACTCAACGCTAAGCTTACAGTTTAGGAATCTTTTATTTGATTATAATCTGGAGAACATGGCTGCTTCCCACGATCAATATTATATTTAACAAGCTACAATTCAAACGTTTATTGCAGCGATTCGCTTTGTTGTAGAGTGGCGTCGTAAAAACGGTTTATTTTGATGCAAGTTTCTTTACGGATTTGGAGTTGCGTGCAATATTATTGCTTCTGTGTATTATGTCGGCTATACCCGTGCGCAATAAACTTGCATGCAATACCTTAACCTGCGCAAGAATATTCTGGACGCTGTATTGGGCAATCAAATCGTGTAAATCTCGACTGGAAATGGTATCTCTGATAATGTTAACTGATCATGTGGCCTCCACATTTCGTTACCACCTTAAAATGGAGTGGTTTGATTAACAAATGGTATAGCAACGTTTATTTTAAACAATTTTATTGCGTGACGCGGCAATAATTGTTGGGAGAGATGCTAATTTTTCAACTGCAGCTTGCTTCCGGTCAATTTTGCAAACATTCGTCAAAAATTCACATCGTAAATACATTGATAAATTAAGAACCTTGCTTACTCAAATATTTTTTAGAGCTCTGTATCTAGTGATGAAATATAGATAAAATGGATGTGAAAACAAACCTTTGATAATTGTTTTTCTGAACTGAGTATCTTGTATTTTCTTTTCTACAGGTGTTAAAAGGCATTTTCATCGACGTGGGTCGTCCACAAAAAAAGTATTTTTGCAACGATGGCGACACTGGTAAAATCTGAAACTGGGCTCCTAAATTCTGGATTGCAGAATAGCCCATTGAAAAACTCTGTAAATAACGTGAATCAAACCAACAGCATCCCCAGAGAGTAAGTATCTACCTGAAATTTACATTTCAATTCCCACTACATATTTGTTGTCATTTCTTTACCAGGATCCTTGATGAAGAACGGGGATGGAAATCTCAAATGAAGTTGCCACCAAAGGACACGAGGAAGAAAACCTCTGTGAGTGCCACGAAATTTAAGGGGTAAACTTGGTTATAATTCGGTTTGAAATTGTAGGATGTTACCGACACTAAAGGCAACGAGTTCGAGGACTTCTGCCTTAAAAGACAGACGCTTATGGGCATCTTCGAGAAAGGTTGGGAAAAGCCATCCCCCATTCAAGAAGCAAGCATTCCCATTGCACTGTCTGGCAGGGACATACTGGCCAGGGCCAAGAACGGCACTGGTAAAACTGGAGCCTACATGATCCCTATTTTGGATAGGGCAGATATAAACGCCGACTACATTCAAGGTGCTCAACCTGAACTGCTATTATTTTAAAAAATAATAATTTCAATAACATTAATGTTCCTTATTTTGGACGTAGCTCTTGTGATCGTTCCAACGCGTGAGCTTGCCCTGCAGACTAGTCAGATTTGTATAGAGTTGGCGAAGCATTTGGGCATAAGAGTTATGGTGACCACTGGTGGCACGAATTTGAAGGATGATATCATGAGGATCTACGAGAAAGGTAGTTATAAAATGTGATGTTAAAATAAAAATGTACTTGCATGTCATTGAACGGTGTGATTAATTGCAGTGCATATCGTGATTGCCACACCTGGGAGAATATTGGACCTGATGGAGAAGAGAGTAGCGCAGATGGATCGGTGTAAAGTTTTAGTTTTGGATGAGGTACACTCTCTCTCAATGCTACTCCTGTTTTGGTGTCTGTGTATGGACTGTATTTGTGGCACAGGCCGACAAATTGTTGTCACAAGATTTCAAAGGATTGCTCGACAAAGTTATTGGCTATCTGCCTACGGATAGGCAGATCTTGCTTTACTCTGCAACGTTTCCGTTGACAGTTGAGCAGTTCATGGTAAGTGTAAGGAACTCTTTCTTTTCAGTTTTGTTTTTTTCATATGTAACTAAATTTACTTCATTGGTGAATATATAGAGAAAACACCTACGCAATCCCTACGAGATAAATCTTATGGATGAACTGACGCTGAAAGGTGTAACGCAGTACTATGCTTTTGTCCAAGAACGGCAAAAAGTGCATTGTTTGAACACTTTATTTTCAAAGGTATATACTGTGGTTGTGATTTAAAAGTGGAATGCATTTTTTGACTTGACGATTGGCTTAAAAGTATGTTTCTTGGTATTCAGCTTCAGATAAACCAGTCCATCATATTCTGCAATTCAACACAACGTGTGGAATTGTTGGCCAAAAAGATAACGGAGTTGGGGTACTCGTGCTACTACATTCATGCAAAGATGCAGCAATCCGACCGCAACCGAGTTTTTCATGATTTCCGTGAAGGACGATGCAGGAACTTGGTGTGCTCGGGTATGAATCGCATGTTGAAGTAATGGACTAGTTGGCAATCGTTAAAATGCATACTTTGGTATTTTAGATCTGTTCACGAGAGGTATCGACATACAAGCGGTGAATGTGGTAATAAACTTTGACTTCCCGAAGATGGCGGAAACGTACCTGCACAGAATTGGCAGATCGGGAAGATTTGGACACTTGGGCATTGCAATAAATCTGATCACATACGATGACCGTTTTGCCTTGCACCGCATAGAACAAGAGTTGGGAACTGAGATTAAGCCAATTCCAAAGGCAAGCACTTTAATTGAACTTCCTATTTATTGTTTTACTGTACTGATGACTCAAGTTCTGCTACTGAATGGTTTTGCTGAAAACTTTTACCAAAACACTCTGAATATTTACATTTTATTTGTTGTACATCCGTCCCAACCTGTGCTCCATTTAACGCGAACTCTTTTTCACAGGTCATCGATGTTGCACTTTACGTTGCGGAGTTTCATCAGGAAAATGACGATGACCCCAACGTAAGCAAGTAGATGCAGGTATGTGTAGAAGTGTTTGTCCCGCTTAGTTCCATTTTGGTGTTAAACTCTTAATTTTGTAACAGGATAAAAATCATGCATCTGTACATAATGTTGTTCAACATGAGGGAATGTCGCCAGGAGATAGTTTTAATTTTTAATGGACATGCGCTGCATCATCTATTCCAAATCATCCGGGAGGTGAGAAAGTATTGCCCTAAACCAAGGGTAACAAAGTCAAAGATCTGCTGTTAAAAGAGAAACGTCCCTATGGAAGTTTGGTTTTTCTTTTTAAAAAGTCTGGCCTACAAAAGAGTAGCTATACTAGCGTCGCCATTCCCTCGAGTTGGCAACTGTGAAAATTGTAAATATTTCATCCCACGGGATTACAAAAAAAGTCGTTGCCATATTTGAACAGATTTTATCAATGTGGCACTTGGTCGAGATTTTCCAGTTGGAGAACGATTGTATAATAATGTGCTTGTGCAGATCCTTGAAAAGTTAAAACTTGAGTAGACTGCAACATGCATTCAGTTTGACTTCAGGTAAATATCTAGTTTGTTTCAACAAACTGTAAAAGCAGAAAACTGCAGACGAGGCAGTCTTACCAATTCATTTCTTGGATAATACTGATGTGGATCTGCACAAGCACATGCCATTTTGTAATTCTATTTTTGTACTAACGACTCGAATGTGATGTGGATGGCGTTCTTGTCGTTGGACGCTCGAGTTGCTATCCTAGAAAAGGCACAGCAACCTCCTCCTCAGAAGATCGAAGAGCATCTGCATGGTTCCATCTCGAGCCCATGTATATAGCTGGTTTGCCAACAAGCCTCGTTTTTGTTCTGGATTTGAAGTAGCAAGGAGGGTTGCGACTGCAATTTGACGTGAACAAAAAATACAAGATGGAAGTTTGCGCAGTGCAAGAAAGTGTGCCTCCCTTGAAGAGAAAATGACTCTTATATTACATACACCATATTGCAACTGTCCAACCCTCTGGACTACTGAATTGCTGCTCCAATGGAGATTTGGATTGAGTTTGTTCGCACTGTGAAGTATGCAATTGGCGCATGAAAAGATGCGGCATTTGAATAGTGCGCAAAGACCACCTGCCAAGACATGAAAGGTGGATTTTGAAGAGGATTGCAGCTACAACAATGGAGCCCTAACATCAAGAAAACTCTGCAATCGCTTGATTTTTTGCAGCTCCAAAGTGACCAACTAGTTTTTCTAAAGCTGTCTAGAAATTCATTCCCCGAACTTGTTGGTCGTATAAATTAATTACTATTTGGATTTAATTGTAAGTACGTGGCAGCAGTACATCGACAAAATTGATTAGGGATGGTCTAATTTTATACTTAAAAGGGGAAATTTGGCAAATATTTGTAACATTCATACAATGTTCTGAACACAAATTCTTCACGTTTGGCTTTAGTATGTAATACTGGAAAGCATGCTTTCGTTTATTGTAATAGTATTTCGGTTAATCGTGTATTGGAAATTGTGACTAAATTTGTATTTTGTACACCATCCCAGGAAACAAATTAAAGGTGCTTTTCATTTCAATTGTGTGGTTCATTCCAAGTTCATTAATTTCTACAAATCGAAACTGCTTTTTCAACCGATTTAATAAATGCAATGCCGGCCTGAGGACAACAAAATATTGGACAAGGATGTAAATTGTAATAAAAATGGTAGTATGTATCATGCAGGAAAAATTCAAGATTGGAAATTGCGCATGACAAAATAGCGATACGACCGGCTTTTCATAGCCATGCAGTTTATGACGTCATGGCAATGTACTCCACTAATGGTGTTCAAAAGATGTCGCAGTGTCAACCAGACAAGTAACAACTGATGAGTCTCAATACATTCTCTGTTTATCATCGATCGCGGTAAATAACCGTCTTCAAGATGTACAACGCCCCTGTTTAATAATCTACCAAAATCACGCTTTATTTCAAATAGGACGCGAGATCAAGAAGATGGTGGTTTTTCGTGGTGATCCGTGTGGATTGATTTGCATTGCGTTGACGTATTTTGCAGTGTTTTACGCAGATTACGTCGTTGTCAAATGGATTGTTCTCCAGACAATGTCAGAAAGGTGTTGTAGCGATTACATTTTTGGTGTGTCAATCTCGGAGGTGCAACTTTGTTGCTTGAAACTGATTGAATCGCAACTGTTGACAGTGCGTTGTGCAGTTCTCGTGCAAGTTTGTTGCGTGGGAACGTGTTGCGTGCAAGAATGTTGCGAAAGTGTCATTTTGAAATGAATCCAGTAATTAATTCCACTCTTGTGAATACTATCAAGATAATCCATTTATGCAAGGAAATGTGGAGTGAGCATATAAATTACGGGGTGCATGTGATATAATTCCTGCTCAAATATAATAGTTTTTTTAAATTTGTTTCTGTATTTTCAGTTTATGGGGAGCAGCGAATGCAGTCTTGTTCAATACAATAATATTTCTACTGTTGATGGCCCATGTGCGAGCTGTCTTCTCTGATCCTGGTGTTGTGCCACTTCCACAAACCAGTGTGGATTTTTCTGATATGCATTCCGGTGCGAAACTTCTCTCACCAACACACCAAAAAGTAAATGTATATAGATCAATCATAACAATTGTGACAATCAATTAATTATGTGGTAAGTTTAATAATAATGAGAACTATTTGCATCTAGGATGACTGGACTGTCTGCGCGCGATGCGAGACATACAGGCCACCGCGAGCTCATCATTGTCGTATTTGTCAACGATGCATTCGGAGAATGGATCATCACTGCCCTTGGCAAGTTTGTCATTGCTCTGAAATAATTACCTACATTCTGTATATTATATTAAATTATCTGTGTTCTTTAAAATTGTAAACAGGATAAATAACTGTGTGGGTGAATTCAACCAAAAGTACTTCATTCAATTCCTACTATACGTTGGTGCGCATACAGTGATATTACCTTAACGTTGTAAAACAAGTGTAAAAGTGATTGAAGTTTCTCATGATTTAGGATTTGCAAGTGTGTATGCAATTGTGTTGGTGTGTGTTTCGTGGGTGAATGAGTGCGAAGATTGTCCGGTGGAAATGCACATCAAGCAGTCGCGCATGTAGGTACTAACAGGGAAGCCATGCTTTTCTAAACTATCACTCAAGATAAATAAAGAAGTGTCATTGTTACAGAATACATTCCGTTGTCCTGTTGATCGAAAGTGTACTGTTTGGGATTTTCGTCGTAGCAATTATGGTTGACCAAGTAGGCATCTTAATTGATCGATGAGCAGATTATTTTGCGTCGAAATATTGCTCCTATTATTTATAATTGTGAATTTCAGTTCCAGGCAATACTAAGTGATGAAACATCTGTGGAGCAAGTGCAAAGAAGAGGTCCATTCAGGCCAAGGAAACCAAAGATGGCACTTCTAAGTGAAATATGCGGAAGAGGTTTGCACGTTTTACATGTATTTGTCTACAATGTCGCTTTTTGTTGGTCAAGCTGAATTGTTCTCATGTTTTACTTCTATTACCAAAATTCATTTCAGGTCCCATTGCTTTGTGGATACTCCCATGCCACAATGCTCCTAGAAATGTGGACACTACAGTGAACTACGAAGTATAGTTTTGATCTGAAAAACAAACAGTGTGGTCACCATATATTATGTTTGCCTCACATATGTGTGAGGCAAAATATCATTTCATGTTATGAATTTAAATTGTGTGCAGTGCATGCTGTATTCATTATATCTGTCCGTTTACATTGTGGATTCGCAACAGATTGGAGTGAAATGTATACCATATACATAATGTTTTTTTTCTTATTTAAAGAGAGGAATCACTTGTAAATAGTATCACTTTTGATATATATATATGCAGTGAATTGCATAGTTATGATTGATTTTGGTTTATCAAAATGTATTTTCTATAGCACTTATAGGATAATTAGCAATATAATTGTGTATGAACACAGCTGACATGTAAAACTTGATTAGGCATTTACTGTATATTAGTTTTTGTTAAAAGTTGTGAAAATTCATTCAAGGTGTTATTTTTTGAGATCGGTTAGCATGATATGGACTATTTAACAGGTACGTGTGGTGAATTCCATGGCAACTGTTGTATAGCTAGAATATTAAATAAATTGAATGTGTTATATTTCCATAGGTCTTTTAATTGTTTCAGTGTAAAACCTCGGTAAAACCAAAGTAAAACCACTCTTGGTAAAACTGAAAAAATCACAGATGGTCACTTGCAAAAGGCATAAAATATGCGTGGAAATTTAACTTATAATATGACATAATTTTTACAACATTGCAAATTTTTAAAATTTCCATTTTGGGGTTGGAACTCGGATTTCACAAGGTTTTGTCGATTTTTGAGGTGCTAAACATTTTTTATGCATGCCTTTTGTAATTTTTTGAAATTTACCAACTAATTGCGGATTGGTTCAATCCGGTGAACGCCTACAAAAGCCACGCCCGTAATTTATTCGTCACGTGACTCACACGTCAGGTAAGTGGTAAACGAACCACCAACGCAACAACCACCTTGCAAAAACATTCTGCAGTCTATGAGTCTACTTAGGTGTTGCTCAAGTTTGGTGGATTGATTGTTATGAAGTAATCTGAATCTATACTTGTAGCTATAGCTACGCAATCGTACAGATATGGAGAAAGTATTCTGCGTGGTGGTTTTTATCTGCGTTTTTGGAGCGTCTGGTGAGTACAATGTTACGTTTGCGCGTCTTTTGTCGATAAGTAGAAAAAATGGCTGCTTGGGCTGTGGCCAGCACGAGTAGCGCGGGGATTTTGACGCAGTTATTTTTCACCCTGTTCAGTTTTTGCTCAGCGGAATCCAAATATTCCGTACATTTCTCGCGAACAAATCGTGAACATCGGAGGAACGGTGAATCTGGAGTGCTCTGTCCAATATGCTCAGGATTATCCGGTACGTAAACCTTGGTAAAACCCTTGGGTAAAACCATAGTAAAACCGAGGTAAAACCGTAAAACGCTTATTATTTTGCAACGCTCTTGCGGGAAGCCAAGCCGATGCGCAATACCTGGTGACGTCACTCGTAGGTGAAGCGTGGGTGACGTCATCTAGTGTTGCATGATTTCTGCGATGCAGCAATAAAATTGCAAAAGAAATATTTGCATATATTCACGTTTCACGCAAGTTGATGCCTTGTATCAAGTCGTCCAAGGGTGAGCAACCCTTGATCGACCGCACCATATCCCGTAAAAAGAGCAGTTGAAATACATAATAATATTGTTTTCAAAATGTTAAGCCTTTTGACAAATATTTTCGCACAAAATGCTCGTGTGCCTACTTGTATAAATAGAAAATATTTGCAGGTTCTGTGGGTCAAATTGGATCCATTAGGGCAAGGCTCATCTCTCCCAATATCAACTGGAAGCACTGTTATAATCCGTGACAATAGATTCTCATTGCGTTATGACATGGCCAGCAGCACATACACACTTCAGGTAATTTCAGAAAAACGATGTTTTAAGTAATTGCTCGTGTTGATATAAAAACTATGGATATTTTCAGGTGAAAGATATACAGGAGTCCGATGTTGGTTGGTACCAATGCCAGGTGGTAATCAGCATTAGCAATAAAATCACAGCTGATGTCAGTGTTTTGGTTAGAAGTATGTATAACACGTACATGACCATATTTAGCTGCATTTCTTGTCGTTTTACATTCTTCGGGTAATTAGTTGCCTTTTGGTTTCAGTTCCACCAGTTATTGCAGACAACAGTACTCGTTCGCAAGTAGCTAGCGAAGGACAATCTGTGAAATTGGAATGCTACGCGAGTGGTTATCCAATGCCTGTTATTTACTGGAGGCGTGAAAACAATGCCATTCTTCCAACTGGTATAAATATTTATATTGGTTGAAATGTTCCTGAAATTTCAGGAAATTGCTAACAGGGTTTTAAAAAAAAACTGTTATTTTTTATAGTACTTGTTTTGTTCATCCAATATCTTGATTTAAATTGCTATAATATTTGCTCACATAATTATAACACAAACATTTTCTTAAAGGTGGATCTGTCTACGAAGGAAATGTTTTAAATGTTCCAAATGTGAAAAAAGAAGACCGTGGCACTTACTACTGCGTTGCCGACAACAGTGTTGCCAAAGGAGCACGTCGAAATATCAATTTGGAAGTGGAGTGTAAGCATTAGATGAAATGGGAATAGGCAAATTTTATAGAATTTAATAAGAACTATTGTTAATTTCAGTCGCCCCTGTTGTAAGAATACCTCGTCCGCGTGTTGGGCAAGCATTGAATTACGATTCAGATCTGGAATGTCACGTGGAAGCTTATCCACCACCATCGATATACTGGATCAAGGATTCTGCACAGATTAGCAATAACCAGCATTATTTGATATCAAATTTTGCAACTGCTGACGAGTACACCGATTCTACTTTGCGCGTCATCACTGTCGAGAAGAGACAATACGGAAAGTACATATGTCAAGCACGTAACAAGTTTGGCTCTCATGAGGCATCAGCGGAATTATATGGTTTGTACATCACTGAGGATTCATTTATATAACATTGGCATTTTTATACCGTGCTGCGGTATAATTTGTTAAATGCATTTCACTTTTCAGAAACCGTTGTGCCAGTGTGTCCTCCAGCTTGTGTTGAATACTACAACAACGTGCCGAGCCTCTCGGTTGACAAATTTTTGTACTTTGTGTCGGTGTTGGTGGGATTACCAATTTTATTGTAGAGTTTAGGAACGTGGCACAAACTTTTATTTCGTATTGAGACAGCTAGGTGGTGGCTTGCGTTTATACATTTTTATATTTTTACCCGTTTTTACACTAATAATGAATGAAATCTGAATCTCAACACTGATGTAAATGCAGGGTTCATACGCATTTGTTCTCGCAAATTTCCACACTTTTTCCATACTTTTTCCATACCAACTCAATAGTTTTCCAGACTACATTTTTTCAGTTTCGGTTTCAGTTAGAGG
>JAQIWR010000036.1:0-39488 GCA_034695945.1 Glomeris hexasticha
TTGTTAATAGTGCATACATTTTAGTATATAAATATAATTGAATTACATTCTTTTAGTGATTTCCCTAAGATAGTTTAGATACCCTACATAATTCTTTACTATTACAATGTGGACAATATTTTCCACAATTTCAATATTCCACAGACATTCCTGATTTTTTAACATCTTCCCTGGCATCCCCTGACTTTATAATGTATTATTTGACCATGTATTGGACTGGAATGTGCCGTGTTCATTGCTGAAATTACTGTGCTGGATGATTTGTTCTCCCATTGATGACGTCACGTGCAGCAACCAATAGCAGCGCTGCAACCCGTTACGACGTACCTAGAAACCCTCTACATACATTGGTAATGACTCAGCGATGCCTTTTGTTCCCGCCTCCTACGAAAACTGGCCAATCGCCCTTGAGAATTTCGTCGGTGTAGTGGCCGGTGCCCAAACCTCATTGCCCACACGGCGGCGCCAAAACGTAGCATGCCCAATCGGATCTAAAACCCGTTGAAACCTCCTTGGTTGAAACCCGCGCATCCCTTCGATCCTTGCTTCGATAAAACCCGGGTTTATTTAGAATCAACCTAACTCGGCGTTGCCAAACTGTTTACAATTTATCAGAAATATAAATGACGAGCGTCCATTATCAGTTCCCGGTAGCGGAATAAATCCGACCGTGATTATTTCGACAGCGAACTCGAAGCGAATGCGGAAGCGCGTAATTATGAAGCCAAGGCCGGGTTTTTCCGGGCGCGCGCAACATTATTGCGCGCGAGATTGCGCGAGATGTTGACGGCGCTTGACGGCGGGCAACTGTAGGTCGGCGAATAGGATGCGGGCGATCGTATCACGTGACCTTCGTATCGCTCGCAATATGGTCGGTCGGCAATAAAGTTGCTCGGCGGTGATTACGGCCATCACAAAGCGCGATCGTCCTCGCGCAACAACGCTCCGATTAATAAAATTATCAGCGAGGTTCCGCAACGATTTGGCGAGCGTATCCTTCTCGTCGCGTCTTCGTAATAATCTGGTCCGCAACTTGCGGCGTTGACCGAAGGGACGACGGTCACGTGACCTTGCCGTTTCTAATATTAAGAGCGGTTTTGGCGATCGGCTGCCTGCGCAAAATACTTAAACCGCGCTGCCGTGAAATACCGGCCGTATATATATCGACAATGCCGAGCAAGAAGAAAAAGTACAACGCCAGATTCCCACCGGTTAGTTTGCCGTTGAAATTCTGCCTTATATATATTCGTTAAAATTCACCGTTCATTTTTAAAGGCGCGAATCAAGAAAATCATGCAGAGGGATGAAGAAGTTGGAAAAGTTGCGGCACCCGTACCTGTCATCATCTATATCCTTTTCAGTAATTCTTCGCAAATTTTTATAGGGATGGTTCGCAAACATTCCCGAGTGGTAACGTCACGAATTCCTCCATAGCAACTCAGTTAATTCGTTTTTAAAAATGGTTTTGTTAACGTTCAGTTTTAATTTTATCAGTGAAGGAATGGTATGTCTCCAACACACCTTGAAAAATCTGGTAAAAAAATCACAATTTTGTTATCAAATACTGAGTCAATTATCGTGATGATTACATATTTGGGAGATCCACGATAACCCACAAATTAGTAATCTATTATCGTGGCCAAATATTAATTTAACTGGAGTTACCCAGGGCCCTGGAGTTGTTCGTCGAGTCCCTCATCAGGCAGGGCAGCGAGGTAACCCTGCAGAAGAACGCCAGGACCTTGACCACCTCGCACCTGTGAGCTCTTCCTCACCTAACCTACAATAAACAAAAATATACAACTGTCTTTAATTCGCAGCAAACAATGCATATTGTCGGAAACCAAGTTCGACTTCCTGAAAGACCTGGTGGCTTCGGTTCCGGATTTCCAGGGAGAGGACGAAGCGGGCAACAGTCTTCCCGCCACGCCGACCACCCCGTCGGCCGCCGACAACTTCCCCCTCCAGAGGATCCCGTTCAGGAACGGTCGAAGGACGAGGTTGCCCGGCAGAAGGAGCGCGGCCAGTCCAGGTCCCAGTCGAGCCGACACCGATGACGACGACGACGACACCGACGCGTCCGAGTCGGAGGCCGAAGCCGGAGCAGAAGCCGAAGCCAGCGACGACGAGGTCATCGTGGAGTCCGTCGTTGGCCATCAAGTAATCAATCCTTTTCAAACTCTACGCCTAGGTGGTCTTACTAAACCCGGCTTTCCTCAGGTCGCGGGCACTTCGGTCCATCACCCGCACATCGTATACAACAGGAACCACGGAGTGCAGAACGTGGCGTGAGTCTTCCCGATTGTTACTCGTGAGTACCGACCGCGAAGGACGAGTAACCGTCATTTTTGTCGTCGTTTCGCAGAATGCTGCCGGTGCCTCTCCGGACGGTGAACGTGGCGGTTGCGACTACGACGACGACGCAATTGCCCGCGGTCAACTTGGACGAGGACTACGACACCTGACCTCCGGTCCGAGAACCTCGTCCCGATTTTAACCTGTTATTACCGCTACGTTTGTACTACGTTGGCCGCGCGTACCTCTTAAACGATATTTGCTCCGCGCGATACTGTAACGTCGGAACTAGCGAGAGCGAAAATATTTTAACCTGTCCGCTGGTTTTTGGGTGGGTTAGGCCGACGCCGAAGGTCCCGGTAACGGCAACTCCGTTAAGGTAGTGGCACACTTTACGCGATTCCAACTGTAATTTACTGACGGGTATATTTACTAAATTTCGTTTCGATCAATACGCACGTGTAATCGCAAATAGTACCAGGTATATGTACTAGCCAAATCGCATCGTCAAAGTACATTTTCAGAGGTACGAAAGGGAAGCGACGTCCAGTGTACCGTCACCTTAAAGCGAGCTGCCCGATAACCGAAGCGGACTTATTTTAATTAAGTTACCGTCGAGTCATGGATTTCACTGCCGGTCACAGTCCAAAAATGACAGTGATTCAAAGTGTACATAAACCTTTTTGGCACTGTAATACGCGGCACTTTCTACGCCAGCGTATCGTACAGATCTTTGGAATTTTACCCCCGTTACGAAAATAAAGTTCCCAGTAGGATTTTCTTTACAAGACGCGAGGAGGATGATTTCGATAAAGTCCGGTAACAATCGTTTATAGAAATAACAACACGCGAGAAAAGTTTAGCGTTAAGTCTCGTCACCTCGAGGGGCGCGTGTTAGTCGGTCTCTCCAATCTCTTTCGGTATTAACATCTCACCGGTATCGTTATTACCCGCTGATAAGAATTAAAAACGACGGTGGCAGTTCCGGAATCACATGCCGCGCCCCCTGTCGCGAGAGCAATAAATTATACGATCGGAAAAGCGAGTTGCGCATTTACTCGTTGGCCGCGTCCTCGGCTTCGGCTTCGCCGTCGACGCGCTCCTCTCCTCCGTTGGCGCTCGGCTCGTCCTCCGGCTGCGGGGACGAGGTCCTCGACTTGGCCGCGCGGCTCTCTGGCCACTGGGTCTCCTTGTCCCTCCACTGAAACACCTTCCTCTTCGGGTTGGTCTTCACCTTCTGAAACTCCTCCGCCGTCAAGATGAGGATGCCGTTCATGGTCAGCAGTTTGCCGTGCCTCGTCTTCAGGTGCCGCTTGTACGTGTTGCGCGTCTTGAACCTTTCGGGGGGAAAAAAGGGGTGTATATGAGGACGCGCGGTCGGAGTCGGAGAGGGTGGTGGGACGAGAACCTGAGGCCGCAGTCGGCGCACTCGAAGGGAGTCTCCCCGGTGTGGCGTCTCAGGTGCTCCTTGAAATGACTGGGGTGGCGGAACTTGCGTCCGCAGTCGGCGCACGTAAACCTGCTCTTGTTGCCGTGGATCAGCATGTGGTAATTGAGGCTGTGCTGCCGGGTGAACGTGGTGTTGCACACGCCGCACACGAACGGTTTGATGCCTAAACGCCGCGAGCGGATCGTTACGATACGGTACTGGGAACGCGGACGTTAAACCTCCTCATTTACCTGCGTGACTCCGGTAGTGGTACATGAGCGTGGCCATGGCCGTGAAAGTCTTGTCCTTGCATATCTTGCAGATGAGCGCCACCCTCTCGTCTTTTTTCTTCGTCCGCAAGAACCTGATCCACTTGAGGGCCAGTTTCTGCAAAACGCGTTCGATTGTAAGCGGCCGATCGACGCGCCGCGGCTTCCGGAATCGTTATTACCCGTTCCCACTCCGCGGAACCCTTCTCGATCTTGCCCGAAGCGTAAGACCGCGGGGAGGCATCCGGATCTTCCTCCCGGTCGGGGTCGTCCTCGTCGTCCCCGTCGCTCGGGTCGCTGCGGCCGCCCGGTTGCCGCGGCGGTTCGGCCTCCGACGACGGCGCGGCTCTCCCCGAGATCGAGTCGCCCTCCGCGTCCCCTAAAAATCAGATAGTCCATCGTGTTATTACGAGTTCGCCAGGAAGCGTACACCTCCTTTATTAACGTACTTTTCGGTAGCGTGGCGCGTTCGGCGAGGTGTCCGGTAGCGGCTACGGCGCCGTCGTCCGCCGGAAGTTTCTCCGGGTCTCTCTTGTCCCGACCGTTGACCAGAGTGTAGCAGTGGTCGTGCAGAGGTTGATCGGGGTCTTCGGCCGTCTTGGCGGCGGCGACGACGCCCGAGCGACCGCGGCCCGAAGACCTCTCCCTCGCGGTGGACACGGTGGCGGACGACGACGACGAAGACGAAGAGGAGGAGGAAGACGAAGACGAGGAGGAAGAAGACGAAGACGACGACGACGACGAGAAGGGCGAGAACGGCGGAAGGCACTTTTCGCGGCGCGGCCCTTTGCCGCCGCGGGCTTCGACCCTCCTCTTCGCCGAGGGGGCGTCCGAGTCGCTGGACCACCCGCCAGGTCGCTCGGACGTCGCGTCCCTTACGCCGATCTCCTCGGCCAGCCTGGCGATGCTGTCGAAACGGACCGCGCCCTCTCCGCCGCCCGCGTCCATCCTCCTCTGCACGGCCGCGTCCACGCGCCTCGGTTTCCTTCCCCGCGGAGTCGGTCGGTTCCTGGGCGGACAAGACAACGGCACCACGTCGCAACGGGTCTAGGGCAAGATCACCGACCGTCTAATTACGGTATACCTCTGTATCTTGGAGGCCGCCTTGGCGGTCCTCGCGCCGCGTTTCGCCGCCGGCCCGCGCTTGCTACGTCTGGGGACCTCTCCGAAGGACGCCAGCCTCCTCTTCCTGGCCTGCACGGATTCGGCCGTGAAACTCTCCCGCTCTCTTTGGCCGGCTGTTCAAAAACATTCAAACGGATATATTACGATAACTACGGTGGCCGTCGACGGGAACGTTACCGTTGACCGGAGCCAGGAGTTCGGCGATGTGGTTCAGCAGGTGGGTCTTCATGAGCTGCCTGGCCCGGTTCTCGTTACCGAAGCTGCAGTACACCTGACGGCACCTGTCCGGCATCAGGAAGCAGGTGTACGAGTAGTTCCTCCTGATCTCGTCGGCGGACGGCTCGGCGAACATGCTCAGCAGCAGCTTGTCGGACAGCATCCTGATCTGGTCCAGGTTGAGGGTCTCCCGTTGGCCCTGTCTGCTCCGCAACGTCTACGCGAACGACGGACACCGCGGTCAACGTACCACCTTCGTTACGTACGACAACCAACCTCTTCTCGATATACCTACCCTGGTGGACTTTGCGGGCGCCGCGTTCCTCGCCTGTTTTGTATAAACGAGAACCGTTCAACCGTTTTGAGTTTATCATAATGTTATTAATGAAGTGGTTATACCGTGTTGCGTTTGGCCCGTTTGCGACTTTCATCCTGTATCATGGGGTCGCTCTTGAGCGTGGCCGAGGCCACTTCGGCCAGCATGTCCAGAAGGGCCGCGGGGTTGTGGCCGCTACCATTTTCCGATCCGTCCTCGGTCCCACCTGTAAATTTATAATAGAATTAACAGGAACCGGAGCACGAATGGCCCAACTGAATCTCCCAGCCAAGGAGGTTGGAAGGAGTGGAGGGCACCGGAAAAATCGTCTGCTAAAACCGGCTGTAAAGGCCAATTCACATAAGTGCGTCAGGACGCGCGTTGTGACGTGCGGCGGAACGTGCAGCGATGACGCCAGCACCGTCGTCCGTTAAAAACGTACGTCCATCGGCTATGTGAACGAGGGTGACGTGCGTCAAAGGTCGCCGGCTATATATTTAACTTGGCTTACGACGCATCAAATAGCGCCGCACGGCGCGGTCGTACGTCACTGCCGCAAATCAGTTCACAGTGACGCTCGGCCTAACGGACGTGGTGCCGCATGCCGCACCCGAAACGCATGCGTTGACGCAGTTCTGTGAATCCCCCTTTGGAGTCCCGATTTCACGAAACTTTACTAACTTATATAAAAATAACGAATCGACGAACAAAATTGGAAAAAAACATGATAATTCTGTGATTTAGTTGACTGCTGCATGGAAAATTTTTCTAATCATTTGGTTTTAATAATTTTACCCTGTCAGTTCACCTTTAAGTTAAGGATATATAATTAATTATAAAACGATCGTGTCTGTTCACCTCGATGTGTTATATTGAAGGGTTTTGTAATGTTTTTAACAGAGACACTACTGAGCCGTGGAACGCAGACTTATCCGAAACCATTGGATCCCTACCGGGACTCCTCGCTACGGAAGTGTATGTGTTCAACGGAGAAACTCAACCCTGTAAACCGCAGGTGAGTAGCCGGGTGGTGGTTGCGGAGAGCCGGCTGACGAGGTGAAAGTGTGTCGTGTTGGGCAGGACGCCCACGTTTCAGAGCAATCGACACAGGAAACTGCAGCCTTTTAGATCGTGACTGGATCCGGTGCTGCAGCCATGGGTAGTGTCAACGTCAACCGCAGCGTGTCCGATCAGTTTTACCGCTACAAGATGCCGAAACTCATTGCCAAAGTAAGTGACCGAACTTGGAGCCAGTGCCATGAGCAGCACCCTTTTGACTTAATTACGTAATAATAGGTTGAAGGCAAGGGCAACGGGATCAAGACGGTCATCGCCAACATGGTTGACATCGGAAAGTCTCTCAATCGGCCTCCAACCTGTAAGCAGTGTTGCCTGTTTTTCCATCCCTCGTTTGCACGGTGGTACTCTAATAGGTCCATGTTGCCAGATCCGACAAAGTATTTCGGTTGCGAGCTCGGCGCGCAGACGCAGTTCGACTTAAAGAACGACCGCTTCATCGTCAACGGTTCCCACGACGCTCAAAAGCTGCAGTCGCTCCTCGACGGCTTCATCAAGAAATTCGTGCTCTGCCCCGAGTGCGACAATCCGGAAACGAAGCTGGTATTTATATAGGCTGTGGAGGAGGAGTCGGAGAAACTAAAAGGGTTACGCGTTGGCAGCTCGTCAATCAGAAGAAGCAGTCGATCAACCAGCACTGCATCGCGTGCGGCTACCAGGGCATGGTGGACATGCGGCACAAGCTGACCACGTTCATCGTCAAGTACCCTCCGGCGTCCAGCGGGGCGTCCGGCGGGGCTTCCGTGACCGCCGCCAAGGAGAAGGGCAAGTCGAAGCGCAAGGGCGACAAGTCGAAGAAGAACGGCGACGCTGACGGTTCGCGCGGCGACGACGGTTCGGACGGGGACTTCGGGTCGGCTGATAAGGTAACTGTAACTATAAGAAATAATAATTGGGTATTTACTCCTAGATTCGAAGAGTTGACCAATTATTCCAAAAGTGGAATACTTTAATTTACTTCACGAAAACCTGAAGAAGTCGGGCAATTCTACTCTCAGAAATGCTTTAATAATAATATTTATTAAAGGTGAACTGAACAAGTTTTGTAAGGTACCCTGAAACTTAAACTACCTAAAGAAAAGTCACGAACAAAGCAAGTGGTGCAACAAAATCTGTGAAAAATAGTAAAAAAAGTTATTGCACGTAAAAGTTTGACCGTAGGGAGCACACTAATGGATGATCCCGTATCCAAAAGCCAGGGGGCCGTCCAGTATTGTGCTCCCGATAAACCTACGATCAAAATTTGACGTCTAATAACTTTTGTTTACTAATTTTCACAGATTTTGTTGCACCACTTGCTTCTTTGTGACTTTTCTTCACGTAGTTAAAGTTTTAAGGTACCTTACGAAACCGTGTCAGTTCACCTTTAAGCACCAATTCAAGTATCCAATTAATTTAGCATTTAACTGAAAGCTTTGTATACGTAGTTTGATATTGCAGTGTATCGATTGAAGTGTTAATAAGGTTGTTTGTGCGTAGGATGGCAGCGACGATTTCGACGACGATTGGGGCGAAGATACTTCGGAGGACGCGGTTGCCAAACGCATGGAAGATCTGTCCAACGGTGCCAAGGGCATGACGTTGAACGACGACATGGAGAAGACCCAACAGGAGCGTTTGGATATCTTCTACGAGTTCGTCAAGGTGAGACGAGAATTAAGCGCGGCCTTCGACGCGTAAAATCATTTTTGAATTATCACGTTCGGCAGAAACGCAAGGCCGAAGGTAAAATCGACGGGTTGGACAAGGAGATCGTGGCGGAAGCCGAGCGGTTGGACATCCGCGACAAGGGCCTCCTCGTGCTCCTGGAGCTCCTGTTCAACGAGCAGATGCTGCAGCAGATCAAACAGCATCGCATCCTCTTCCTCAGAGTGGGTTTTTCTTCCTCCGTCTCTAATCTATAACGCGGAACCGTTAAATGTAAACGAATTCCTCGGGTTGCAGTTCACCCACGGCAGCCACAAAGCGCAGAAGTACCTGCTCGGCGGCTTCGAGCAGCTGGTGAAGTTGTACCGCGACGTGCTGATCGCGAAGGTGCCGCACATCCTCAAGGCCTTCTACGACTTGGATATCTTGGAAGAAGAGGTGGTGATCGAGTGGGCGAAGAAGGTGTCCAAGAAGTACGTGTCGAAGGAGCTGGCGCAGGAGATCCGCGACAAGGCCGCGCCGTTCATCAAGTGGCTTCAGGAGGCCGAAGAGGAGGATTCCGAGGAGGAAGATGACGAGGAAGAAGATAAAGTCGAGGTGAACTTGGTGGTTCGTGTTTGACTTTCCGATACGACGAATCTAATCTCGGACTTTGGCTTTTTCCAGATCGTGTACAGCGACCGTGACTCGCACGCCGCCAGACCGGTCCACGTCGAGCCGGCCAAGGTGCTGATACCTTCCGGCAACGACGAGGACCTGGATATCGACGCCATTTGAGAAGATGAGATTGCCTTCCCTCTTATTTTGCTCCTTCTCGCTTTATTTTCTTCCCCCTTGGTATACTAATCGGGTTCCGGTCGCTACGCTAAATCCGCTTTACGGTTAAATAACGCCCTAAAGTTGCGTGCTCCTATAGTGCGGTTGCAAATGCGAAAGGTTTAAATTTGTTGCCGCCGAGGTTGCGGTCCTCCGCGTGCAACTTGTCTTCTGTTCTCGAATCTATCGCGCGCGGAACTGGAAATATAATACAGAGCACGTTTGTAAAAGCAGACTGGAACATTTTTGTGCAAGATTGTGTTTTAAAGTAAGCATTTTACGAGAGTTATTACTATTACTGGTGGTGCATCATTTGTTGAAAATTAACAGATTGCTACATTCATGATTATACAATATTAATAATACTGATCGTTGCCCTTGTCTACTGCGCTCTTATAGACATTTCTATAAATAAGCACATGGGACCTTGAAGTTCTTGGACGGTGCAATTCTCGCTTCCAATTCCTTGCAAATAAAACATTGAGGCAAACTCATCCTGGTTTAAATTATTTTGACTACAAGGTTTGTACAATTATGCAGGAGTGTGCAATGCAAAATCTTCTTAAAGCTACGTATCGCAACAGTGTATGTCATCCGGTGAAAGTTTCCTTAAAAGATTTTACATTCTCCTTCATATTACACAGTTGAGGAGGTAGCTAGTTGATGACAGTTTCCGAACCATTTGCTGCAATTACACCTATTCCAAAGCTGCATCGATGGCGTCCGTTATTTTCTCCAACTTTGCATCCGAATCCACGAAACCGTCTCCATTCTAGTAAATTGTATATGTGGTAAGCAATATCCGAGATTGTATATTGTACCCTATTTAAATCCTTACTTTCCTGGAGTGAACCAATTTTCCATCCACCAAAACTTCGAAAAATCCGGTTCTGGTTGGGGTTGCTTCATCAGTCTTTATATTGTAAAATATTATATTAATGACAGTAATGTAATTGCTTGGCAATCGGGTAAACAGATAAAACTTACGATGTTTAGTTTACCAGGGAATAGCCCGTCAAGTTCCGCTCTCAGGATACGGAACTAAAAATAAACGTGAGATAAGTTTGGCCTTCGATAACTGTGCAAATAGTGATAGACAACCATAGAGTAGATAACACTTATGCAGCGCAACTTTGTTGCGCGAGATCGAGTCGCGTGCAATAAAATTGCGCTCGACTCGTCGATTATGCTGGACCTCTCGCAACACTATTGCATTGCACGAGTCAATACGCAACTTGCTTACCTGGGGCTCGTAACCTCATGCCCCACTGATGAAAAAAGCCCAGAAATTAAAATCGGTCAATTAATCATTTCATTTCTGCATTTCTTACCAGTATATTACGTGTATTTTAAGCGCCATTCTCCTTTTTCAATGCAGTGACTAGTTGACAGAATCTTGACAGAATATAGCAACGCTCACAGCTGCGCCTAAATTAGAAATGTAATATTTGTGACGTCATTTCACTTCGCAACCAGCGCTGCGACTTTTATCCGTCCAGAATTATCAATAGCACTGCACCTCCTTGCCGGTAGATGGCGCTACCAGGTTCAAAATCCGCTTCAAAATCTTGGAGATTCGTATGGAAGGCCGTTCAGCCAAAGTGATGCAAAAGACGGAACATGCAATAGAACGTCGATCATTAACTTTTGACGTGAACAGCGTTCCATACCAATTATAACTGTCATCAAAATGGCGTCCTAATCACGTATACATCTATTAGCAGCCAATCGGGGATAGCAGCATGGATCAAGATGGTGTCCAAATCCGAATTGGCCATATTCTGTAAATCGATGGATTGCTGCACCAGGACCGCCCATAAATAAAAATGGCGTCGGACACGATGTTGTTCGTGTTTGGTCTTTTCGACACGGGCACTCTTCTCTTTCTTACAGTCTACTTCGTATCCTTTCCGTTAGTTTTTGATGTAAATATGATTTTAATGCTCACTTGACTCTAATTTTGCAGGTTATAACCCTTTCTGATCTTGAATGCGATTATCTGAACGCTCAACAGTGCTGCTCCAAGTTGAACGTGGTTTGTATATATATTTTTAATATTTAGCAAAACCGTCGGATGTTACTAAACATGAACCGTTGGTTATTTTCATCCTCCTCCCTCCAGTCGCACAAATTAAAGTGGCAACCTTTGACATGTTGGGGTCAAAATGATCTTTTCAAAACGCCATTTTGTTCATGGGCTTTACAACTTAATCAGATGCATAACATACAAGTTGCTGAACATTTGCTTTTAGTAAAATAGTAAAATTAAATGTGAAGAAGTAATGTAAAAACAGGGTTCATACAAATTAATCAATGATAACTGGGAATTATTTGGAAAAATATTGTACTTGTACTTGCACGTATGAGTTTATCAATTTAATAATGAAATTATGAATGAATGTTAATTTATTTGAAAGTGGGTGATACCTGAGATAGTTGGCCACGGATTGATGACCATCCTCCTGTTGGTGTTCGGTTTCCATTGGGCCCTATTTTTGGTCAACATACCCATGGCTCTCTGGCAGACTTACAGGTAATCGTACAACATCGTAAATTTATTTTTGTCATAATTTACCATTTTGTTTCTTTCCCAGTTTTATGAATGTACCGTCTGGTAACGTTGGAGTTTTCGACCCGACGGAGATTCACAACAGGGGAATGTTGAAAGGTCACATGAAAGAGGCCATGATCAAATTAGGATACTACCTAATATTCTTCTTCATTTACTTGTATTGGTAAGATTCCCGATGCCTTTGCATGTCTATTATTTTGCTTGTCCGTCCGTTTATGTTGACGTCTTTAAAAACCTGGAAATTTACAACTATAGAATTTTTTTACGAAGTTCATATCACTTAGAGAAAACTGGAAAATTTTGCCATAACCTGAAAATACAGGAAAACTTTCCGCCATAGACAGGTTTTCCAGCATACGCAGTTTTTAACTAATTTATCATGCAGTCATTGTTCCCATAAAAGTCAAATTTCCAACCATAGACACATTCAAATTGCGTTCAGGAAAACCTGTCTATGGTGGCATCTCACGGGACCGGATAAAATGTCCACCATAGACAGGTTTTACTGCACGCAATTTGAATGTGTTTTAATTTAAAATTATTTAGAAACTATAATTTCGCCTGGAAAATAGGAACGTCCTTTATGCACAGTCCCTTTGGGTGAATTTACACGTTTAAAGGAGAACTGACACTGTTTTGTCACACCCCATGATATTCGGAAACCATAAAGAATGATTACAATTAAAACTATGAGTTAATTTCTTTTAATTCTTAAAAATTTATTAGAATATTTATAACAGATTGAAGTTTAAATGTTTATTTTTGTGACTGTACTGAGAGGCTAAAAGAGGCTAGGGAGGGCAAGGAGGGTCTGCAGTGGTGAAGTCACAGCAGGCATTTAGAATGTTTTGGTACAAAGGTGTGCCATACACACGTGTATTTTGACATTTCGCGAATTTTTATTTCAAAAACCAATCGATGAAAAATTTTCAAAAAAATCAGATTAATTTCCTAAATTGTATGTTAACGTGTGGAAATTTTTTCATCGAATTTAGGGCCCGGTAAAAAAACCGTGTCAGTTCTCCTTTAAAAATGCAATAATTACGAATGTTTGTGTCGTTCAGCATGATCGTGTCGCTGTTGACCAAAGATCCTCTTCCGGAAGGAGGGATGGCGCGTGAAGAAATCGAGTTTTGACAGCCGATCATCGAGATGTCTGCGTTATTTATAAAGATTTCTTGGTTTTTGCAAGGAACTTGAGCGAGCACAACCGAATTAAGTGAGCAACTTTGTTTTTGTACGTGTAATGATTTACTAGTATTAAATTTATTTCAATTGTAATTTGTCGAACATGTACATGGGAGCCAAAATCCTGTCGATGCTCGTTTCCACCAGTTTCCCACCGACCACCATCTCCTGAAGGATCAGATGCACTTTCTCCAGGTGGAATAGTATCTGAGAATTTATAGTTGAGGACCGTTATATTACTGGTAATCGTTTGATTGTGATTTGAATTGGAGGAGAAAGGATACGTGCATTTCGGTCTGAAACGAGAAAATCGCTTTTATTATCGTGATTTGTCATTAATAATTAAGTAAGCACGTACCACTTTGTCGAAGTACTTGTCTAATGTTTCCATAAAAAGGTGAATGAATTCCAGTGCTGCCAATTCATTCTGCAATACAAAAATACACTCATAATTAAGTATATATTAACCGGTCTAAACTCTATGCAGAGTTTAGTTGATAAAAAACGCCCCGCCTCCACCCCGCCTCTCTTTCAAGACCCAAGTTGTAATTGGTTTGCGCGTGGCTAATGACATTAGGGCACCGCCCACCGCTGGCCAATAACTATGCATTCCTTAAAAGAGAGGCGGGGCGTTTTTTATCAACTTAACTCTGGATCGCTCTGGATAGAGTATACATGGATTGTGATTGGTTATAAAAATCCATTTAAAAAATAAAACAACTATTATAATGAAAATGAAGCTATAAATATAATAGTAATGTTTTAAAGAATAAGCGTAGCATTAGGGAACCAGAGAACAAACTGTGCGGTACGGTGGCGACATCGCGCGGCATGAGTGTCAAACTTATTAATGATGCGGTTTGTTTAGCTGCCACTAGAGGGCGCTGTATTTATTTACTTCTTCCGCGGAGATGCCGACGACGACGATCAGGCGTCCGTAACGTCTGTACACCAATTTGCCGTTGTCGTAGCCGACGAAACAACTCTGCGGGTATTTATTCGAGTAAAATTCAAGTTTCGTTCGTACTTTTCCACGACGGATATTCGTTCGTACCTTGCCATTTTTGCCGCCGCGGGCCAAACACTTTCTCACCGCATCGCCTTCTAAAATTTCCCTTTGCGCCCTTTCCAAATGCGTTCCCGTACGATGCGACAAACGCAGATGGCCTTGCAAATTTGCGATTAAAACGAAATCTATCATCCGTTCGCCGAGTCGGAGAAAGTCATCATCGACGGGATTCAAGGAGTGTCCGAGCGTGACGTCACGGGGCGCCGTTTCTGGTTTTCTGACGTCATCGGCCGGCGCGAGCGCGACGGTGGCGCCGTGAACTAGGAATGTTGGTGACGGGAGGAGGAGATTTGGCGATGGCTGCCGTCTGAGAGTGAGTGATGCGATGGAAGAGTGCGCCAGTGTTCAGAACCACACGGGTGCCGGCAGTGGGGGCCCCGGTCCGGCGCAAAACGTTAACCTCATCAAGAACCATCACGATGAGAACAAACAACGAGTGCAGTACTCGATCCCCGGCATCTTGCATTTCATCCAACACGAGTGGGCGAGATTCGAGATGGAGCGATCGCAGTGGGAAGTCGAGAAGGCCGAGATGCAAGTCAGTGCCAAAACATAAACCCTTTATTATCTATCGCCTATTTCCCGTTTCGAAACGACCTAGAGATCGATCGGCGATCGTTTTCCCAGCCGACGCTGGCAAACGCTAGTCGATCTACCGCTTTCTTCCAGGGGTCAATAAAATAGATGGCAAGATGGCGGACAATAATCGCCGACCTCGCTTATCCGGAACCTGTCGAACGACGTGCAGATTCGGGGAGCGGGGGCGGTAGCGGTCCCACCCGTTTCCCGGTAACATGGCACTGCGATTTTTTGCTAAATTTATACCCCAAAATTGTTGTATTGTTTATACAAAATTGGGTAACCAAGTTAGCGCGCGGCCCGGTTAAATAATCCGCTAATATTTCGCATTTCTTGCACCGGATGGCGCTCCGGAATTTATAATCCGCAGCGTTTTTACGAGCGCCACCTCGTGTCGGAAATGTTAAACTTGGCTGGAAAAATGAATGTTGATAATGTAGTTTTTCGTCAAGAAATGTAGTAATCTTGTGGGAAGAATTGAATGTAAATTGGCGAAAAATGGCCGAAAGACAGGAATATTTGTGACGCAATTTGTATTTAAAAAAAAAAAACATCAAAGACGGCGAACTTCAAACCGATTGCGTAATATATCTTGAATATGTAGCGGATAATTTAGTTTGGTAGATTTCGTAAAGGGGCCATCCATAAATGATGTCGCAAACGTGCCATTCAAAAAATATCGGTTGCATAAATTTGTCACCAGGGTGTAATTATACGTACTGGTATGGAATTTCATGGGAAAGTCGGGGAATTACAAAACTGGTCTTTGAAAAACATTTCAGAATTAGATATGCATATAACGTGAAACATGTCTATGGTGGAATCTTAAGGTTGACCATCCGGCCCCCTGGTGGCCAAACGCCACTAGCAGAAGCGCCCTGACGGTATGTGCACATTTTAATTTTTTTTTCAGGAAAACTAAAAAAGGAGTACTGGAAATCGTTGCATAATGAGTTGAAGAATACAGTCTTACATTTTAATAATAAATTTGAACATGGTAGTTAAATTGTACTATTTTTGTGGGGCTCCGTTACTGCACGAAAAGTATTTTATGTTGTTTATGAGCCCCGCAAAAACAATACAATTTACCTACAATGCTCAAATTTATTACTAAAATGTAAGACTGTATTCTGCAACTCAAGATGTAATGATTTTCGGTATTCCTTTTTTTAGTTTTCCTGAACAAAATTAAAAATGCGCACATACCGTCAGGGCGCTTCTGCTAGTGGCGTTTGGCCACCAGGGGGCCGGATGGTCGACCTTAAAATATGAAAAATCCCATGACTTATTTCCAGGATTTCCATGACCATTTTACACAAAAATCCAGCACCTTAATTCTTCCCAACTGGTCGTAAAATACGTCATCATTTAGTGCAGGTGGAGTTAGGTAAAATATTTAAAACTGAAAATTTTGATATTATATTTCTTTGATAAATTTCAGAATTCCATGATTTTTTTTTCTCAGAAAATCCAGGACTTTTCAACTGCCTAATCAACTAAAACAAGCTGAATATGAAAACATTACAGAACATGGATAATTAGTTCAATCTAGGGTTCAATATATGTTTGAATATGTGGTGTCAAATTTTGTAAAGCCCTTCATTTATTGATTACGTAAGTATGAAAACAATATTTGCAAAATATTTAACATGAAATATATTACAAGAAATACTGCAGAATTTTACGCAGGACTTTGACAGTATAGATGGCGAAACTGGAGCAAATTGATAGCTAAATTACAATTTACATACTTTTGTTGTTCAAAAGAAAACAAGATTTCTCTCATTTTCGTCAAATTAATTTTGCTGCTTCCTAATATTACCATGATATTACAAATCTGAACTATACATACTGGATTTGTTATAAACCTATATTGTATAAAATATTTCTGAAATTAAATATTAGTTGCCAAAATGCCAAATATATATTTGTACACATTCAGTAATCTGGATTTGATTCTCTCTACAGCTGGTGATGTGTGGTACTATAGGCACATTCTAAGTACAAAATACAAGCACTTAAAATATTTAATTATGGTAATTAAACCTGTATATCTCATAATATTGCTGTATTAATTGCTACTTCGACTAATATTGCATTTCATTGCCCAGCATTGCATCTTAAATTTCCGACTTCAATTTCAGGGCTATACAGCCACTCAACTGTAACACGATTGTGTAATCTTTTTTTCTTTGTAATCAAGGTGTAATATGACAAAGTGGAGATACAGCACATTCAAAAAGCGTAACGTTCGACTTAGAATCGTAAAAATAATGGTAAAATCGGGCCTCACCCTGTTGTGGCCTTCGCAGATCTCGTTCCACAATCCAAGCCTACCCTACATTGAGGAAGAGAGAGAGAAAAAAACGAAGAGGCAAATGATTAATTATTGGCGACTTTTAGGCCTAACTACGAGAATCGCAAAACGGAAATATGGAAGACTGACATCGCAGTTTGCGGAGAATTGCGGCCACCATCGACCTCCACGTCAACCTCCTTCGTCCAAATGTAGCGAATAATAACTAGCAAATTGCGATCACTCCGAAAGATACGATACGCATTTTTATACGGGAATGATGGAAGACAAATCTGGTATGGCGAACCGACTGGCCCGCGAATGTATGGCGAGCCTGTTGCTCCTCGATACCATTAAAAAAATCAGCTGTTTAAATAAACATTCGTTTACAAACGGTTGGGTTCTGTTTTGATATAGTTTTATTTTATTTTCCTGGATATAAAATGCAAAAACCAAGTCTGGCAAATACCCAAGCATAAATTAACGAAACGTAAAATGAATATGGCGCCGGCGGCCATCTTTTAATCTATGTGCAATATATCATATTGTGTAAAATATAAATTTAATTTTACATAAAACAATACATGAAAGTCAAATTTGAAATCACTATATAATCTTGCCATCCTACAATAATAAAAGTATTGTGATAATTTTATTATTAGTCATTATTTGTCATAAAATATCTTTTATTTTTGCTGATCGCGATGACAATTGGTGGATATTTTACATTTCTAAAAACTTACATCCTCTTGCTGTAGTTCACAATTAAAGCATGGTGTATCTTTTTATTTGTGCATTATTAATTACGCGCCTCTGAACGAATTAAGTTTAAATTAAATTAAACCTGTAGAAAATTTTAGAGGTTTTTTTATTTTAAAACACAGCTGTTGTAATGCCAATTAAAGGTAAATAACAGGGTGTTTACCATGCATATTAAAGGTGAACTGACACGGTTTTGTAAGGCACACTGAAACTTAAACTACTTGCAGAAAAGTCATGAAGAAAGCAAGTGGTGCATGCACAAAATGTTTGTGAAAATTAGTAAAAAAAAGTTATTAGATGTCAAAGTTTGACCGTAGGTTTATCGACTCTTATAATTTATGCTCCCCTGGCTTTCTGGATAGGGGATCATCAAAAACACTAATATTTTAAAAATGCATGTAGTTTAACGCGTGCATGTCGAATGTTTTCTTAATTAACATTTGGCATTACAAAAGTTTTATATTTTTAAACCAAAAACGGCAAATACTTTCCGGATAACCCATGAAAATGAAATAAAGAAACCAACAAGACCATGATCATAATTAAACTTTAGAGAATGTTGTTACATTAAAATTCCAGGTATTATATGTTTTCAGTCACGTGGTTATAATATATCGTAAATACTTTTTCACAAACAAAATTTGCTCTTTTGTAATAATTAACCGAGGTACGTAACTTATTTTCAATTTATCGAATAAATCCCCAACATTCATTATAATTATTTAATAACAATTCCGATCAAATCTGTACAAACCATTGTTGTCAACAATGACAAAGTATATAACATAATTAAACTAGACATTTATTTGTTGTTGAATTGTGATGCAACCCACGCGAGTCCCCATCTCAGGTTCGTCAGCATGAATTTCAAAGCTTTCGTCCATTGCTCTTCGGAGTTGAACTGAATTCTTTAATTGTGTACAACAAAAAAACTATCACTTAAAATGAACTTAAGTAATATATATAAAACACAAAAAGATGAAATGGAAATGTATTACTTGACGGAGTAGGAATTGCCGGAACTTGTATCTTCAATTCGTCCTTTATCCATCTTATACGGAAGCCGGAATCCAGTGTCACCTTTCTCCACTTCTTCCTTAAACTGTGGACATTAAAATATATATCAGTCAATACTAAACTTACACTTTAAACACCTTAAAGGTGACCTGACAGGGCAATTTTCGATATTTTTAATCTCCTTCAGAGTTTGGCAATTCAATATATAGATATTTATGTACAGTTCTGTATTTATTCCATAATTTTTTGCCGATCGGTTCTATATTTAAACTCGCTGCCTTGATTACGGCCGAAAAGCATTCAGGATGGCGTTTTGCTCCACACAGGCTTGCCATACCAGAGACGCCAAATTCAAACTCGCTTAAATTTCGCAATTTTATATCTTTAGTTATAAATTTTTCTGAGCAGTTCTGTTCTATTACTTGAATAGTTATAATGGTTTACTACAACATGATATTTTTTTCAGGGTACCTTACAAAACCGTGTCAGGTCACCTTTAAACACATAACTTACTTGCTGCAGGCAATCTAAAAATGCCACCATTGCTTGATCAAATCTAAAACAGAAGATTACGCTATTATAAGAGTTTAATTTGTAAAAACCACACAACCTTATTTAAATATATAACATACTTAGTGTCCCAGAAAAACCTAAATCCTCCTGATCCGTACCTAATCGAGATAAAAAATAACCCGTGTCACATTATAATACTATACAGTCTACCATTTTAAAAATATCTAATTCCAGGGTTTCCATGATAATTTTACACAAAATTCCATGACTAAATTCTTCCAAATATTAATGTGTATTTTAAGTTACAGCGCACGAATGTTGACAAAATCTTCCAGTGAATTTTGATTACTATTTTCCCTCGGCTCTTCGGGTCTTACAGAGTTCTTTGGCAATACTTCCAGAGCATATTACATATGTTCAGATTAAACTTAAACCATCTAGTTCTAAATAAATTTAACTCATTTATATTTTTATCAACTTCCCCGAGCTTTCCAGGTTTTGGCAAAAATTGCGACAGATATCAGGAAATGTTTCCTGAGTTTTCCCTTTATTTTTATATGAAATCTAAATTCCCTGAGTTTTCCAGATATTCCAGTGTTTCCCTGAGCGGTATGAAATATTTCTCTATATGGCATATTGTAAGCGAAGAGATGTTGAGTTGACGGGTATAACTATATTTCAAGTATAAATAAATTACTTCTTACAGAGGAAGTTCTTTATATTTGTCTGTGAGTGATTCTAAATAGGAATGATTTCCATACGGTACCAAACGGTAACTGTAATTAAGAATGAGAAACATTACAACTCAATTAAACAAAGGTGGCGCAAGAATGAATAGCGATATACGTCACCGTTGGAATGTGAGATTAATTTTGCGAGCCATTGAATGCAGTAGAAGTACAGTCTGACCCCAAGCCGCGTTAATCTCATTCCACTCAACCTACATTTTACAATCAACAAAAACAGTTATTACTTCGGGATGCTTTTGTAACCCAAGTTGCATGGGTGCGCGGTCGTGCGTGAAACAACCAAAATTTCATCTTATTAAATCGATAATATGTATTACGTGAAAGTAACTGTGTTTTTTCGATTGCAAACATATAAGACTTTTAAAGGTGAACTGCCACGGTTTTGTAAGGTACCCTGAAACTTAAACTACTTGAAGAAAAGTCATGAAGAAAGGCGAGTGGTGCAACAAAATGTCTGTGAAATTTAGTAAAAAAAAGTTATTAGATGTCAAAGTTTGACCGTAGGTTTATCGAGACCCTTATAATTGATGATCCCCAGGCTTTCTGGATAGGGGCCATCGAGTAAGGACGTCTAAACGCTCTTACGGGCAAACTTTGACAACTAATTAACTTTTACTAATTTTTACAGAGATTTCGTTGCACCACTTGCTTTCTTCGTGACTTTTCTTCGGGTAGTTTAAGTTTCAGGGTACCTTACAAAACCGTGTCATTTCACCTTTAATGCTACAGTGAAATAACAACGGCGTCTACTAAACTTTCATTTCAAAATTCCAGGATTTCAAGGACAATAAAAAAATTCTAGCATTATGTCATTCAATAAATCACTTTCCCACACAAAATGGTGTTTCTACCTTTAAATTCCATAACTTATTTTCCAGGAATTGTTGGAATTTATTTCATGACAATTTAGACACCCTGGTCAATGAAAATGGTAACTCACAGGAACATTGGGCAACCTGCCAAGCCGGAAGTTATTAATAGTTCCAAATTGGCCACTATGCCTATATAAAAATATTAATTATTAGAACACTAAAAATTAACATGACTTACTACCTACCATATATGAAACGTCGCGTTGAAAACATTGGTTTTTCTTAATTTGTCCCACTGAGCTTGCGCGCATTTCAGCTGGTTTTCCACGCTGTAAAAAATAATTCGGTTACGTCTCGCGAACGGTTATTTGACGCGGACATTATTTTTCCCCAAACTTACCTTCTTTGTTCACTTTCATGTTGAAGCAAGAGCCTTTTCTGATTGCAATATTCCTTCCAATATCTCTCTTCCTCGGCATCCAATCTTTCCTTTTCTTCTTTCTGACGTTGCAACTCTACTTCCGACTGATGCCGTTGCACTTCGGCAAGTTTCAATTCTTCTTCCAGCTTTTCTTTCTCGGCAGTCATCTGAATAAAACCCTTATTATAGGACATCGTCAAACCAAGGGTCAAACCTACAAACTGAAAATCCAAAACTTCTAACCTATCGGCACTGCGTTGCTTTCAAAATAATAGCATCAAAACTTTATCCGGATAAACGTAACCAAAACCTTATCCGGATAAATGTGATTAATTCTCAAAATTATCACGACCTTACATACAGTAAATTGTCCTTTAATACGGATAAATAAAAATAAAAGATTAAAACAATGAATTTAAAGTTGTTTCGCAATTAACATATCGCAGGGGTCCAACAGGAAAAATTGAAAAATATAGGTTTTTAAAGGTTATTTGTTCAAAATTATAGGCTGATTATATAGGTTTGGTTCTTCTAACAATTTAATTAATTCAATTTAATTAAACGATCTGGACATAGTGTAATGAGAGTTTAATTATTACTAGCAACCAAAATAATTTACACATACCTATTAAAATGGAAAACCTGTCTGGTAAAATTCAAAAATAAAATAAGAGACAAAGTAATACTGATTTTCAGCCTTCTGAAAAGTTCTTCAAAATTTTACCGGATGAAAAGAATTAACAATTCAGCTGGATGCAAAATCAACAATGTTAATAAATAGGAAACTTTTATTGTATGCCACGTTTTATTTTTAAATACCATAGGCTTTTATAAGTTATAGGATACTTCAAAATATAGTTTGTAATTTTAAATATAGGTTTTTAAATTTTGTATAGGTATTTTTAGGTTTTATTATTTATAGGTCTTCTATGTATTTTATTGCATTATAAAGGTCAAAAATTATACTGACCACAACATATACTCTATCCAGAGTTTAGTTGATAAAAAACGCCCCGCCTCTCTTTTAAGACCCAAGTTGTTATTGGTTTGTGTGTGGCTAATGAGATTAGAGCACCGCCCACAGCCGGTCAAAAACCAATAACTATGTCTTCCTTAAAAGAGAGGCGGGGCGGAGGTGGGCCGTTTTTTATCAACTTAACTCTGGATAGAGTATATATGTATGATGATGATATCAAATAAATATAACTATTAACTGGAAATAAAAATATGAGAAATTTTAATTTTTTCAGCTATAAAAATAATTGGATATTTATTCCAAATTAATTAAAAGTATCTTCTAAGATTTTAAATTTAATAACTGTCTAATATAAATAACAAAGACCTCATATATATGAGTTGTGGAATTTATTCTTCTTCACTGCATTTAATTTTACGTACTGCGTGTGATTTAATTTCGCATTTATAGTCGAAGAAAGATGACGCGGAAAGTGAGAAAAAACAGGAGATCATTGAAAGAATTCAAAAGAAACTGAAGAAAGAAACACCTGCTACTGTTTCCACTGTTACCAAATCCATCACTGAGAAATTACAGGAAGATGAAGAAGATGATGTTGACGATGAAACCGATGAACCCGATCCCAAGAAACAGAAATTGTAAATTTTCTTCTTCTTAAACCCAATCCTAATTACATTGTTTTTTATAAATTTATAAATTAAATTATAATATTCCAGTGATGAAATACGTAAGGAAGTGAACAAACTGAAAAAGGAACTTTCCGGAAGAAAGAAAGAAAAGGAAGTGGAGAAAAATGTGATCGAAGAACCGAAAGGTGTTATAATTTATCAACCTGTCAAAGAAGGAAATTTACAAGCCCCTTAATTAATTTAATTACAATTACTTTAGAAACAAATGCAGCAGTTGAGGAATATAAGAAAGAATTAGTTGAATTTCAAGAAAAGAAAAAGGAACTGAAAGCTCTTCCGAACCGCGAAGCCGACGTTAGTTTTTCCCGGTTGGGATTATAATTATAATTACATTTTAACTATAATAATCTTATTCAATTCCCAGACTCTTTCCATGCTAATGAAGTTCAGGAATAAGCTAGAAGTTGCCAAAGATACTTTAGAGAAACTTCCCGCGAGCGAAAAGCAAGCGAAGTTGTCGATCGAAGAAGGCGAAGATGATGACGATGGCGATGAAGGATGGTGTGTTACAGGTTTAAAATACTGTTAATTCGTTCGTATTACAATGTAATAATTACGGGGTATAAAATAGGTTAACCCACACTTTACAATGCGAACACGAAGCTAGCGTGAAGGACGCGAGTATCCGCGACGCGGACACCTTCTTAATCTACGATCCCAGGAATCCTATCAATCAGAGGAGAAGGGAAGCGAGTAAAAACAGTCAGGACAAACCCAAACAGAAGAAGCAATTACTGTAATTTAAAGAAAGAGAATTGATATTTTGTCTGTATTAATCTCATTGCATTGTAAACTGTCCGTCTCTATATATGGAATTTTCACATCAAATTTATCTGTATTTCATTACATTGTAAACTGCCTCTATATATGGAATTTTCACATTAAAATCTGTGATGGTTCCACGTGACGTTATACCGTTCAACCAATGAAAAGTGTGCCTGGAAAAGTGAGATAAGGTTTTGCGCCGCAGCAAACACGGAACCGATCAATGAAGTCTGCAGCTCACTGATAACATGCTTTAAGTACAGAATTATTATGTGATGAACACTAAGAGTATATAACATAAAACCTCAGCTTTAATTTTGTCTTTCTATATTAAAATATAAGCGGGGAAAAAAATAAAACTTTAATTTCAAAATTCCAGTATATTTCCAACTTGACTCGTACTGTATTAGTTATTAATGTTGTTAAGATTTAATAATAAAACAACAAATGGTTAGGGGTACATGACAAAACATAATATTATTATTAACCGGGTACGTTGGCCTTGTTTTTCAATAAGAACCCGGAATCTTATTAGAAGTTTTATGGTATTAAAGTGGAATTGTTTTTTTTTTCATACAAAATTCCAAATGTCAAATAAAATTGGACATTTACAAAGAGATATAATAAAAAACAATTATATTTCAAGGGTCAAATAAGAACCCGGTATAATTACAAGATTTCCAGGTTTTCCGTATTTTTAAACACCCGGCAAAAGCAGCCGTGAAGTTAAATCCATGCAAACTAAAATATTTTTATAATTATTTTAAAATATATCAAGTTGGAATATGACAAAAATGGTATTACAGGGTACTGTTTAAATGAACATGTTTAAAATAGTTATGTTAATAGAAGTTATAAAACTATTTTATAAACTTTAAAAGTAGTAAAACAAATCTTGGTAAATTGGTAAAACCAAAACCAGAACTTTTTGCTTATTTTAGAAAATGTTACAGAAATTAACATTTGAGCACAAAGCACATAACTGGTTGTTCCAATAATTGGTTGTTCAAAATTAAAGTGCAAAAAATAATAAAACATTACAAAATGCTATACAATAATTAATAATTGATCAGCATTTTTATAATTAGTTGTTCCAAATTCAAGTTTTGTAGCAATTCCTAACTTTAATTATTTGGATGATTAGATTTATAAAATGAAAATACGGAAATAATATAATTTATATTTATTTGTATGTCGTTGTATGTACTGTATCACTTTTTATAAATTGATTTTATTTATAAAACTGCACAGACTTTATAACAACTCTGTACATTTAAATTATCTAATTAGAAATTCCAAATCAAAAATTAGTCAAAAAAATGTCTTGTTATAATTAAAAATCGATTGCTAATGCTAACATTAGTTAATGAATGATACTGAAATACTAATTAATGTTTGATGTCATAATATAATAAGCAAACCAAACGATCCCATGCATATTGCATCAGTAAACCCCAACCTGTGCTGATAAAAGACCACAAAGAGTGCAATATGGTTGAGGGAAAAGTCAAAAATGGGGCCCGGCCCAAAGCCCATTCACGCTGAACTAGGAAAAGGCGTGCCCTTATCAAGATGGCTGCCAATTGGAAGCGGAAGTCGAAACACTATCAGCACGTGTCACGTGGTGTACACGTGCCCAACAGTGCCTTTTGCATAAAAGAGGGACGAGGCAGTTGCCATTCAAGATGGCCGCCGTTTGGATGTATGCAGAATTCTTCAACGCTCGATTACACAGCTCGTGTCACTACTTTTCCAACCTGTTGGCCACAGGTTCGTGGGAACAGTGAAACTCAATGTTCACTTCAAGCACCCTTAACCCTTTGGATGTTCACGAACGGGTTATAGGACCTAATAACGCAGACGGAATAGGCACAATTAACTGGCAACCCTTTTGGCGGCCATCTTGATTTCAATGACAACAAAGGGAGGCAAATTAATAGACCACACGAGTCTACTGTCATTTAATTCCTGGAAAGTCATGGAATTTGGAAATAGTCATGGAAATCTTATAAAAAAAATCATTTAATTTTGAAATTGGTCACGAAAAACGTCAACATTTTATATAAATACAATTCAAAATTCTCAATTTGATGTTTATGATAGGGGCCTAGGCTACTATATTTTATTCATTGTTGTGGGGTTTTAAATATTATATAATGATGTGTGAATCACTATTGTATATGGAATTTGCAGGAAAATTGTTTAAAGGTGTTCAAACTGACAGAGTCTACGATAATCGGCGTGTAAGTAGTGGTTGTGTCCCTGATAACGATGTGACCATCGGAAATCCTGTAAAAAAATCGTAAACAAAGTTATTTGCGTTTTTCCGGCTTTCGAGCGGCTGCGGTATTGTTTGTTATACTCGCAGCCACTCGCAAGCTCCTCGCAAGCTGCTCGCCAACGGCAAATTCGGTAAAACGCTTATAACTTTGTTTACGTTTTTTTTACAGGATTTCCGATGGTCACATCGTTGTCAGGGACACAACCACTACTTACACATCGATTATCGTAGACCCGGTCAGTTCACCTTTAACGGCCACATTAGCTGGGTCTTCTGCTTTAGTGGAGTTGGGCGGGATGTACACTCAGACCGAAAGAAGTTGGCACTTTTGCTGGCCGCGGTTACTCGGGCGTTTCTATAGTGGAAATTCTGGTCCTGCATATGCCGGCAGAGTCGGATATCCGTGATGGAACCTCAAAGGTTAGACCATCGAGGAGGCCGTGCACCGTTGAACGCGATTCGCCATATGGCCAAGGAGGTTAGAATAGTAAATGGAGGGAGGCTAACGATGTTTGCTGTCGCCGGAACCGGAACCCTCTTTGCGTTGCTTGGAGGGTGCTTTGAGGCTATCCCGCCTGCCGTCACTACCTTGGTCACTAATGGCAAGCTGACCACGCCCTATGCCGCACTGATCCCGCCTCAAAATCCGTCCCACTCGCGGGATAGCCTCCTCCTATGGTTCACGAAAATTGTGTGCACCTGTGCTTCACTCGCCAACACGGCAGGAGTCCCTTGTGCTCCCTCTTTCCAACCCCACAACTTCCAACCTCCTCCTTGTCAAAAAGCCCTTATTGTATTAGCCTTGTTTGGAGTTTTGAATAGGGACTTGCATAGTCCGTTCCCACAAGCGCTGCTGTCGCAGCATCAATTTTTCATGAGCTGTGCAGTGAAAACAACCCATGAAGCTACCCCAACTTCGATTTTTGCGAGTGAAATACTCGTGATTCAAAGTCAGAACCACTCTCTAAGATGTGGTTTTTAAAGTGTATATGTGTTGTGCCACCTTGCTATTGCGCAGTAATAAAACCTTGCATTGTCCCTCTTTTTTTCCCTGTCATTTAAAGAAAAATGGTGTTGATAGACAACCCGTTTGTCTTTGGTCCCAGTCCCTTTGGAGAAGATGTTTCTCCAAGATAGAAGGATAAGTAGAAAGACCGTCAACAAAGGCCCATATTAAACACATTTTTCAACAGGTTTATGTTACATTCTTTGTGTGCCTTTATATGACAGGCGAGATTGAATCCGACTTAGAATGATGAGATTGATTATAGGATGAAAATAGTTTTCGATTATGCTATATTTAAAAATTATTCACTGGAATAAACTTGTATTGTTACAAAACAGGCCTCAGGTGCTGCTATTGACTTTGTAAATCTTGCATGATTTTAGGGCATTACCAGGGTTTCAGATATGAAAGGATTTGCTCTCTGACATGCTATCCTTTACTTGAAAGTGTAAGTAATGCTTATTTGAATTCTCTCGTGAGCAAAATGTCAAAAGCATTTGTGCATTTGTATATTGAATCCTCGTAGAAAAAAAAAACAATCTTGCAAGAATTGGCAAAATTCGGCAGCAGCACCTGATCCCTTCCTTGTTAGAATAGTGTGAAGTATATTCATGTGTACTAGGTACATATTGATGTATTTCTGTAATATTAATATCATAATTTTTGAAGCGTTTTTATTATAGTAAAATAATTGTTTCGTAATCTCTGCATAAAATAACATGTGACAATCATTGTTTTTTGTGTTCTATTAACATTGGGAAATATTTCTGCACAAATGATTTCTTGTTCCGTAAGCTGATATATTAATTGGTGACTGAAGGGGTTAAGGTCAAATAAATGCAAACATACAAGAGCATATACTGTAAATTTTCTTATAGAAGCCCGGGCTTTTATTTAAAGTTTGGATTTTCAGGATGAGCTTCAAAAAGAAACACGGCTTCTATTAGAGACCGGCTTTTATTTTTAGTCTGTGCCATTTACATGCAAATATACCAATGATAAACCATGTATACCCCATATATATATAAAATTTGGTAGAAAAGCTAAACTCCGGCTTGTATTGGGAACCGGCTTTTAATCATTCGGTCCTAAATGACCCGGCTTCAATTGGAAACCGGCTTTTGTAAGAAAAATACGGTACCCAATTTCGATAAAATGTCTCAATATTTCAGAAGATATCACGAAAATCACCAGACTTTTGTCAAATATACTAGGCATGCAAGGTACGGTAATGCTAAATGTAAATGTAATAGTTCATATTTGTTATTCACGATGAATTAAAACTTTTCATTTGAATAGTCGAAAGCAAACAAAACATGCATCGAATTTGTTATTTATATACTTGGAAATAGGGTACACTGTATACTGTATAAATGGATCGTTGAATAATTTGTCGATGTCTGATGTGCATCTAAGGCTTTAAGCTATTTCAGACATTACAGAAGTTGGTTGCTGCGCTGGTTTCCTACAGGGCACAACATAAAAAATGTCAGTGCAGCAAATCTCAATGTTGCTTTCCTTAGAGGGCTGTCTTTCCTTGTTTCCGTGTTGGAAATCGATTGATAGTTACAAGAAATTCTACTTATGTTCTTCGTTCTTCGTTCTTGGGTTTGGTGAACGGGTTTTTCGCTTGCATGCTTGACAAGTCTTATAACCATCTTGCCATCTCACCAGTGTATGTATACACTGTACCATATGTATAACATATATGTTATTAGCCGTAAGGGAATATGAACTGTATCGACCGTGCCAACCGCAAATCCTGCCACAATGTCCCTGTTCCACATTTCCTCCAACTACTATCAGATTGGGAAATATAAGTTTCTTCGATCCTGCCAAACCCCCATATATAAGTTACATTGTATACATGTAGTGCCTATTGCGCTAATTAATTCTTCTGTCAATCATGCTGCTATATGTTTCATTTAAGGCGAGACTAGGCGCGTGACGTTTTCAGGGTGGGGAAATACGATTTGTCGGCGCTGCTCAAGGCCAGTAGGGGCCTTGATCACCATAAAATTGGGTCAAATAGTTCGAAATACGATCTTTTATTTGCCGTAATGTTTGTAATTTTGCGGTTTATAGCGACCTGGGAAATAATTCGTGAATATTGGCTATTTTGGGCCATTTTTCTGGTAGTACGCTTGAGTATGCTAATTACCGGAAGTAGATAATCAAAATCGGTTTGCAAATAATTTTTTTCCGTGTTATTCCACAGAGCACTGCGTCGCCGATTTTTGGATATCATTGATAGAATTTTTGTTATGGGCGAAAAACAGATTTTTCAAATTTTCAGTAGAAATACATTTTGGCCCAGAACAACAAATCTATCAATGATATCCAAAAATCGGCGACGCATTCAAGATCGAGCACAATTTCGGATTAGATACATTTCTGTAATAAAGCAGGTCGCTAAGATAAATGCTGTGCTCTGCAGTGAAGTGACGCCTCATTTACTAAGGGTTAGCACCTAACAGGTTGCTACTATACATGCATGTTGCATGTTCATTTTCAAATATGCCAAGCAAACTTTCTGGGAGTGATTTTTATTAGCAAAGTGATCTTCCTGCACCTAATTCTAATTCAAATTGTTCTCTATCGATCTTGAACGGCTGAAAAGTTAGAACACCAATGACCTGGAAAGAAAGGCCGTACAGTAATATGGAATGGACCATTATTGTACGGGACTGTACCCAATGCTGTACCTATCACATGCTCTTCAAAAGATATCGACAATGTTTCCAGAATTTATTTTATTGTCATCCTGTTTTTCGCACTGGAAGTCCGAAATCACGTGCATGAATGCATCTTATACTGCGTATTTTCGTTCCCTGGATAGGGCTGTTGAAATTCCAAATTTCCCCTTTTCACAGGTGATTATTTTTGCAGGAACTATAGCGCAAATATATATATACCAAAAATAAAACCGCGCCAATAATAACCACTTTGGCTTGTTGTACGAGCGACACTTGCTGTGCAAATATAGATGTGAAATGAAAATAAGCTGTGTCATCACGTTTGTCTTTCCCTTGGTCTTTTAAAAATTTTGACTTCTAGAATTTCTATTCAGTTCCGTATTTTGTTAATATATGTATATGTTACAGGGAAAATGAGAAATCAGGGAATTTGAGAAATTTTCCAGTAAAAACGCCGATTACGATAAAACTAGCCGTTTCTCCACAAAAACACCGTCAACATAAACTGTTTGAAGATCGAAATACATATTATAAACTAGTACTTTACGTTAGCTAAAGATAATTAGGTTACGTTTGTTAACTGAAAAACCTAACCTAACCTAACCTAACCTAATCTAAACTAACCTAACCATCCCAGCGTAAATAAAACTGGTTTGATTTACGTATTTGCACCCTCCGCGGTCAATTTATGTTGACGGTGTTTTTGTGGAAAAACGGCTAGTTTTATCGTAATCGGCGTTTTTACGGGAAAATTTCTGAAATTCCCTGATTTCTCATTTTCCCTGTAACATATGTTCGGCTGATTGCAACTTTGCAATTTTAGACAAACGTGCAGTATAGGCTATACTTAATTATTTGATCCACATTACAAATGCCATTTTGCATTTCGTTCTACGTTAATTTCCCATTTAATTTAGATGAATGCAATAAATGAAAGCACTTTGTTGTAGCTGCATGCATGTGTTCAGTGATGTACTGCAGCGCAGTCAATATGTGGGGAACTCGTAATTTTTCGAACGTTCAGAACTCGGTTATAGTCAAATTGTTATCGGAAATATATAATAAATTACTGTTTTTATTTGTGCATATTTTATGTCAATTAAAAAAATCCATGACAACTGCTTATTGAAATGAATGATATTTAAGGAACATATATACAGAATGAGGATGGAAATTAGGTCGAATTAGGACTATCTCGCCATCTTGGCATGCATTCTCATTCCTTCGACGCCAAAATGCAAAATGATGGTGCTTGAATTGGCAAAGAGTCGTCTATGCAACATGCATGCACGCATGACTGTTAAGAGTATTGAGCGTTGGTGGGGGTCTAGCTGTTCGTGCCTCGCATTCTCCGGCACTCGACCCAATACGCCTTTTATCCGCACCCTCCCCACCTTTGCCTACTCCATTCAAACTCGCCCACCCATACACTTGGCCTTTTTCACGCCAACGATACTCCATTCATCCACGTCCATCATGCGCCAATCAACCAACTTATTAACCACGTTCATGTTTCCATCCCTTCCCATGCAATCAAACAAATTCCATGCACCGAATTCAGAGCTAGAACGGCTTCACTGTCGTGCTCGTTTTTAGCCTAAACTGGACCACACTATAACAATACAGTATATCCTTGGGTCAGGCCAACGAAAATCATAGACAATCGCGAGGTCGACGATTTCGCGCACCTTTAAACTCTTGGTGCAAGCTTCGAGGGAGGTCTTTCAAGGGATTACAATCTTCTCCATTGGGTCCAGAAACGCTCGTTCACGCCCATCATCTTGCCAATGTATACGTCCACCCCTGTGATGGTTGGCATTCTTTCATGGACTTAACGAGCCGAGTCACGCGACCGACAGCCCGTCAAAGGATCATCATACTTTTACAAGAAAAAGCAAGCCATATGTCCACGCAACAACGACATGCCTGCATGCAAAGAGCATCTGCATATACATCTTAGAAGGCTTCTCACCTTGGTGATGCGCATGATCTTAGTTAGCAATATGTAGGGTCATCATGGGGTCATCGAGCTCATTGGTGTCCTGCCGTGTGTCGAGAAATAAAACTCGTACCATGACAAGAGTTGTGGACGTGTGTGTTCTGTGTTTCTTGTGTATATATATATGCCCAAACCAACATGCAGCATCCATTCCTCGAACGAAGTCTTCAAGCTCAAGCGGACCCCTTGCTTCTCTTCTCCCTTCTGGGAAGCGTTTAAATTTTCACAATAGTTTATACGAACTGCATCGCAGGGAAGGCCAATGTTTTGAATATAAATAAAGCAGGCTGCACGTTGGTGGATAGCGCGTTTGGCACTGGCATGTGAAAGAGGAGGAGATAGGGGTTGGCAAGAAGGTGGTGCCATGGTACCATGGTGGCTCACATGCATGCAAGAGCACGGGTGGTTATATATAAAGGTGTATGTTTTGTTGGAAAAACCATATCACAGGATGAGATTCGGATAAAGGAGTATAATTAGTTTTGTAATTTTGTTTCATAAATTGTAGCAGTCTATTGTTTGTTTAAGTACCTAATTTCCTAATAAAAGTTAGAAATGATCACCGTGACTTTTCAATTTTGGACTTGAAACAATACTTTCATTAATTTAGTACCTATACCCCTCAACAAATGTAAGTGAGCTTTACAGTCTGAGCGAAGGACCCATGTGAATGAAAAGGTTTTTCTGTTATCAAATGAGGAATTTCTCCCTTGTTTTAATATCTTAGCAGTTTGCCATATAAAAACATGCTTCAAGTAGGCTCAATTTGCTATCACCACAATTCCTATATACATATCCTACACCGAAAATCCAATCTGCAAACAATCCAAACTTCCTTTCGCTACACATATACTGAAAACGTATATACATAGATGAACAGCATGATCATCATCACACCGCCTTGAGGGTGACTAAAACATTATATAGGTATATAGCAAGAAGAAATCCATGCACAGACTTTTGGCAACTTTTTTCACCCGCTTTCATGGTATATCGTCACTCGAGTTATGCGCGCTGAAAGATGGCCAAGATGGAGAACAAGTACAAGTGGGGAACAGTACATGGAGGAAGAAGAAAATAAGAACAAGGACGGGTGGGTGCTCAGTAATGCTGAGCATGACTAAAGAAAAAGTCGAGAGAAATGGGAGACTTGTGTTTGGGAGTGGAAGGAGAAAAGTGTATGAAAGGAGGCCATTGGACGAGGCAGTGTAGGCGTGGTTGTGCGGTCTATATGGCGTCGCAATTAGGGAAGCGCGTGCGGGAGGCGAGTGTGAGGAGGGTTTCAGGGTACGACGGTAACGTTGTTGGACCCAACTGCCAAGGATCAAGAAGTTGCTCACAGCTGAATTGGGTGTGTTCGACTCGTTCGGCCGTGCAGCATATACTACTCCTTGCACTATACGAGTTGCTTACACCACCGCAGCTGTAACCTTTCAGTATTTTCCTATTTTCCACTTTGGGCAACATCATTTGGATTTAGGCTTCATCTCTTCAGCAGCTCACTTGTTCCTTACAGACATCTATTCTGGTAGGTTTCTAAGCATACATATTGTTTCTGCATGGTTCCATTAAATATCGCCATTAATTATTTCCATTAGTCGATATAATTCATTACAAAACACAAATTTTTGTTTCTTCATATGCCTTTGATCAAATCTAAGAAGAATACAAAACATGCAAAATACAAGTCACGACAAACATATTAATCATTTTATGACGCTGTGATCGAGACTTTATTTTTAACATTTATTGCATTGTAATAAGAAAAAATTGTTTCCAAAACTCGATTAATTCGGAAATTTGCATGTTTTATTGTGGTTGGCATTTTATAGCATAGTGTTTCTTGTAGAATACTATATATACCCTTAACAAATAGTATGCATTACAATATTCAAAATACTGAACGTATGTAGTCGAGTTCAGTGAAACTGTGCCTTTTTGCCATTGATGCATGTTCATTTCGTTTGTCAGAGATGCTTTTAAATTATAACAAGATTAAACCATCACGTGCATGGTTAATTGTGTACTGTTTATTTGCATTCATCGTAAATGCAGTGTTCAAATTTAGCAGAATGTTAACCAACTTAATGTTTTTGTAATTTATTGAACAGTATGGGCTAATTGGAGAGGTGCAATAAACCAATGTACATACAAAATTAAATGTCTGAACTCCTTGGTCGATACAATTTTCCGAAATTGCAAAAGGACAAACTTTAGCAGGTATGACGTACCATTCCGAAAATATCTTAGTTGACTTTTTAAGAAAGAAGAACTGCATGCAGTTCCATGACATGGTGGTTTCCTAATTTTTTCCTTAAAAAAATACCATTTTGGAGCAACCTGTGCGAAAGAGTATTCTGTATAAAAGGTTAATACCAACATGTTATAGATTACTCTTTCTAACAAAAACGAATGCAAATCATAGTTTCTGAGAAACTGAAATGATAAACTATAAGAAACATTATGTATTACGTGGCTTAGAAAAGGGCTGACCTGACTGAGTTAGCTGAAGAAAGCTGCTCAATTCACTGCATGATAGGGCTTCCCAGGAAGGCTTCAGACTCGTGCACCAAACCCTTTCGTGACGAATTAATTGTCATCTTCGGCGATATAACAATATTAAAACAAAATATGCATTACTGTATATTCAAACCAGCGTATTATTTCTCCAATAAACTCGTTATTAAAATACCAATGATTGCTCAAACTAGAGATACAAGCAGTGAATTCTCCTGATGTACATACATTTCAGCATGCATGCATGAACAATTCAGAGATGTTTCTAATTCATTTAAGTTACCCGATATAGGCACTGCAGGTATATGCCTACAGGGAAATAATAATATTATTAATATGAAATTATTGAATGCCGCCATATACAAATTGTATAAGGCCTGCATGTAGTGCAAGTGCCTCAAAATAAACTTGTATAACCTAAATCTGTCAAGCCCATATTGCAAATGAGCTCAAAGCTTGTACCGATTCCATATACTGAGAAACACAGATAGACCTAATATAGATTAAATTCTTATAGTCCCATGTAGCCTACAAATTAATAGTGCACTTTGAAAGGCTTGCCTTCTCTAATGCATATTCTTTTCACAGTAGGCTTAACTAATAACAGTGCGTAATCCGACATAATTTGTAAATTATATGCAATTTGGTCATTCGCAATTAATTAAGTTTCATGGTGGAATGATACATATTTGCAATCCTTATTTATAAGATCGTGCAAACTCTATATAACGTACGAACTATAAAACATAAACTGAACAGGCCCGCGATATTAACAAGGGAAATCTATATACATACACTTATATATGCATTCTTTCAAAATTAAAGCGGTTTCGAAGTACAACATGTATAGAGTTATTAGTTTAGTATAGAACCTCGATTATCCGCATATCGCAAAAAACAAACAAAATAACAATTATTTCATATGATTTTTACATAACTGCGATTTAGCGTAGACCTATTAATATTGTGAGACACCTCTCGTTTCCCATGGATTTTCCATGTGAATCGTTAATTACTCAAAGATCTAAAAAACTAAGAAGCCCAATGAAGCTGGAGTTTGAGGTCCATCTAAAGTTCAGATTTCTGCACGTTTTTAGAAAGAATTACTTGCATATACGAATATTGTTAACAAGTCCGAAACAGTCCTATATCAAATTCGGAGAATCGAGCAGAAAAATCTGGGCACTTTAAAACAATATTCCCTGTCTCTGATTGTTTAACTGACTTGTAACACATCGGGTTTTAACAGGCAGCTGACGAGGCCATGCAGAAGGCCGAAACATGCATGTATACTGCCTTTAATTTCTCTGGTATACCAGTATACTGGTCGATTCCACTGTGTTCTTCGAATTTATTTAATCCTTTGCCCAAGGCAGTGAAATATGCTTTACCACATTCAAGGACACAATTTTAACCAGGACTAGGCACTCCTAAAATAACATTTTACTATCATGAGGTCATTGTAAATAGAGTTGACCTTTCATGTGGCTCTCTGGTTATGGTGCTCAGTGCATTTGATACAATGCTGTGATCCATGATGGTGTTAGATATCAGGCAGAGAAATCTCCATTTGCAGTACGGTATTGTATAACATAACTTGACAATTTCATCCCCGTATTTCAGAAGGCGACCGTGGAGGGAGCCGAGGACCCTCGGACACCTTCGAGGGCAATCCACCATCGTTGGTACCATCACCACCCTCGTGACCTTCCAGCCAAAGACGAGCATATAACTGGTGCTGGTGCAGGCGAAGTTGAAGATAACAGCAACGGCAGCGCCTGGATGAATCTGTCTTCCACTATGCACACGCTGTTTGGGGACAACAACGCCTACTACCGTCACCACGCCAGCACATATCCATCAGCACTGCAGTCAATGTCAGCTGTGCATGCAGGTAACGTCACAGGCAGTAACATGGTTCCAGTGTATTCTGCCAGCGACCAATACAGCATGATGCACGGAAGACCATCTCCATATTCCCCATATTCTGCTGCTCACCATTCAGCTGGTCACTCTCATCTTCCGGCTAAAGACATGGTGAAACCTCCTTACTCTTACATCGCGTTGATCGCTATGGCAATTCAAAGCGCCCCTGAGAAGAAAATCACCCTTAATGGCATCTACCAATTCATTATGGACCGTTTCCCTTACTATCGTGAAAACAAACAAGGCTGGCAAAATTCAATTCGCCATAACCTCAGCCTGAATGAATGTTTCGTTAAAGTGCCACGTGATGATAAGAAACCAGGTAAAGGCAGCTACTGGACATTGGACCCAGACAGCCTGAACATGTTCGACAATGGCAGTTTCCTGCGAAGGCGAAGACGCTTCAAGAAGAAAGATGCGTTGAAAGAGAAGGAAGAGAGTCTTAAAAAGCAACAGCATCACCATCACATGAATGGAGGAAATAACCAACAGGCAGCTGAAGACATGGCAACATCTTCCACAACTCCATGCAGAACGTCTCCTGCACCAACGTCAACTTCAATCGCACCAACAGTCAGTTCCAACTGCGTGTCGTCATCCTCATCACCAACAGCATCAAACACGATGCATCATGTTAAAATGGAGCCTCATGAACCCATCAAGCTGAGCTCTTGCATGAAATCCAGTGGAGGAGCCACAATTCAAAAACCGATGATGGCCGACGTTGTATGCGAGACGCTGCACCCTAACGAAACTTCCTCGGCTTGCAGCTTCAGCGTCGACAATCTGATGACAACTGTTCGAGGTGGCCACCAGGTAGTGATCAACGCCAATTCAAACAATGATCTTGTTCATCACCACAATCACACAACGTCCGGAAGCTTCTACAGCACAACTCGTGGACAATCAGGGTTGTACGCCTGCAGTGGTCAACTTAACCTTCCTTCTTCTCCATCACCATCATCTACTTCAAACTCGCCACCACTGAATTATCATGCTATGTATGTGGATAGGGGTTCATCTTCGCATCATGCAACAATGATGCTGGCTGATGACCTGGCTAATGCAGCAGCAGCAGCTTGCTTGGCAACAAGTTGCACGCAGTCGATGTTGTCGCCGAATCAACAGCAACAACAGTCAGAACAGCAGCAGCAACAACATCAGCAACAGCATTACCCATGTGCTGGAAATTCATCTCGACATCAAGGACACACGTGGTATGCTCTACCTCCACCTCCGGATGTGGTGGCAGATGCAGCAGCGGTCAGCGGAGTTGGAGGTGTGAATGGGTTATCAGCATCTCCATCATCAACAACAGTGACAGCTTCATCTTTTGCCACAGTTAGGGACATGTTCGAGCAAAGAGTTCAAGGTCATGGGCATCCAAGCCATATCCATGCACATGGGTATGGGACCACAAACTCTTCCAACTCATCTTCGAATCCGAGTTGCCAAATGTCCTTCCGGTCAACGACTACATATAAACCGACTGTAAATTACTACCACCAGGACTATTCCAAGTACTAAATTCTCCGGTCAGTGCATAAATTCTTCTCAATTTCATATTGTAGTACAATCTCGATGTATCGTGTGTATTATAATACGTACAATACCAGGAATTTACGTGAACAATGTTGCTGGAAGTCAGATCGTTTCAGACGCCTGTAGTTATCCCTCCATGCAATGCGGGCAAGCCAACAGTTTCTGAATAGCGGCTCTACGAACAGCAGCCTTCCTGCAAAATTGTTCACATCTTCCGATTTTTTGCTTTTATTGAACGCATCCCTGATTGTTAATGCAAGCATTTATCTGATTTGTCTAATTTTAGACATGACGCGACCATGCAAGGTGCGACACTGTTGATCAATTTTTGAAATCAAAACAATTAATAGTGGCAAAATATGTTCAACCCTATTTTATTTGCGATTAACGATTGAAATACACACTATACAACTGCATCCTATTCAATGTCTGTAAATATGTGTATATATGATATTGTTAAATGAAACACTAAAGACCACAAAAAATCACGCAAAGAATGAATATATGGAAAATCTATACATGTATAATTATTTTGCTTAAACAGTGACATTTTAACGTAAGAATTTCTATATGTGAAATATGACTTTGTGGGTATTCTTGTCCATTTTCGTGTATTGCATGGGTAATTAATTATAACGTATAGCATTTCGGCAGATTTTTCAGTTAAATATTGGTGTTCAAGCAAGTTGTGCATTATACGTATGTATATGATAAATTGTGTTAATTTTTCATTTATATAAAAACATGTGTATATCTCAAAGTGGTATAGCAGCATGCAAAATCGGAACATAATTCCCAATCGTGAGGTAACAGAAAATACCATGTACAGTGGATTTTTACAGTCAACTCGTGTGAATGCAGTTATTGTCTAAATAACTGCATGTAAAATGAAGCTAAAATTTATCCATATATATGATCTCTTCACTAAATATTACACTTTTAACTGGATTATCTGATTTCGCGTAACTTATACGTATTTCAATAAAGTTTAATTTTCACAATTATCTATATACAGGTTAAGTCAAAAAATGTGATCTATATAGTAGTTTTGTTTCATATTTGAATTGTACAGCCGAAGCTCTATTAAAATTCAGGCATACCTACTTTAATATACATGTGGAGTATCTTTATCCTTGAGGTCCATCAAATACTTAAATGTATGGAGTTGCACGCTGTGTATAGTCGACTGCAATGGAACAGTTTTATAGAGTTATAAAACAAAAATCCACTGTAAACGGTGCCGAAATATGCTTTTACATTTTCTTTATATATATGTTTCATAATTTTAAACACGATGAATGAATATTCCCTAATAATTTATAAGGGATTCTCAAATTCGTTTGGCATGACACCTCCATTGTCACTACAATTATCTAACAGGGTCCAATTTTACAAAAGCGATTATATGAGTATAGTTTTGAGGCCATTTCTTTAAATACAACTTCAGAAAATTTGGAATTACATTTGAGTATGAAATTTTGATAGATGCAAATTAGTATTGCAAATAAAACTGCATACACAGCTAGCCATTCATATACGCAAGATTGCAGAATTAATAGTTTTGGTTTGGAATGATGGGCCTCTTATTATACTGGCAGCATAAAATCGCTCTGCTAAAATATTTTGTTCATGCACTGCATGACATGACCGTTACTTGCCTAGAAAATTTTGCATTTTATAACAGTTCATGCAGTACTTTGCGCATCTCTTTCTATATATTCTTCCAAAAATAAAAACTGTCCAGTGAAGATCAAGGCACAGCCTTTTGTATCATCATACCATGCAAGACTAAACTTTTACGCCTAACAACAGTGTTACAGTACGTATAGCTAAGTCGGGGAACATGTGTTACAGTACGTATAGCTAAGTCGGGGTGTATGGCTAAGTAAACGCGTATAAAGGCGTTTGCTCCGTTAAATAACG